>JABWIB010007009.1:23076-34578 GCA_016617825.1 Platyplectrum ornatum
TACCCCGTTCACACAGACTACCCTGGTAAATCTGTTTTTAACGAGCAGGGTTGTTAACTGTGGATCTGAATTACCCTGGTAATTAACCCTGTTCACAGCGCTGAATTACCCTGGTAATTCACAAACTACCTTGGTCCTACACCGTTCACACTGAACCAGGGTAGTTAGTAGTAATTTTAGCGCTGTTCAAACAGAGTTCACTACCCGTGTAGTTCAGTCAACCAGGGAAGTTGGCTGAATTACCCGGGTAATAGCCCTCTGTGTGAACGGGGTATGAATGAAAACATCTAGCAAACAAACAGAAGCAGACCAGAACGGATTTCATATTCTACTTATAAATAACATTTTATACCAGTGGTTTATAGACCTATAGATCTAGCAGTAGGTTCAGTGAAGGGCAATTGGCTCATAGATGAAATGCCCTGATGGAAAAATGTATGCTTATTTACAAGCAGCAGCATTTTATGATAATGTAGTGTGAACATCACAAATTAATAAAAATGTTAATTGCGGAAATGTATGGAGAAAAAACAAAAAAAGTCAATCAAGTAG
Organism: Platyplectrum ornatum; assembly: GCA_016617825.1. NCBI lineage: Eukaryota > Metazoa > Chordata > Amphibia > Anura > Limnodynastidae > Platyplectrum > Platyplectrum ornatum. The sequence goes on from JABWIB010007009.1 coordinate 23,629, forward strand.
TGGCCATTATATGCCTACAAAAGATGAAGGGCTAGATTTACTAAAGTGCAGAAAAAGAAAAGATGTTGCCCATAGCAACCAGATTCTAGGGGGCTGATCCAGAGTTTGGGAGTAAGGGCAAAATAGAGGCAAGTGTAGCCCTGGGTAAAACCAAACATGGAACTGCAGGGGGAGGCCGCATAGGAGCGACTCTGGATAAGCCCCTAGGTCTCACTTTAACATACCGGACAATGACAGCAACCAGATTTGCTTGTAGCTATGGGCAACACCTACGTTTCCTTTCTTACATTTAGTAAATCTAGCCTGGAGACTTTCCTTGATGCTGCCAGTTACAGGCATCATAAAAACCACATCAATCTTCACATGACCCAAGAAATGTGTACGAACCTCTCTTCATTTCCAGACTCTGTTTAGAATCATATAAAAACAAGGAAAATGGCTTATAAATCAAGTTTCCACAGAGTAGAGAATACCACAGAAAGAAGCGATCGTATGGAAAACTTATTTCCTGGCGCAGCATTAAAATGAAACGTTGGGTTCTTTTCTTCGGAGGTAGAAATCTTCCAGTTTTACCAAGCAGCATATACAAGGTCGGGCAGTTACATTATTCATAATGATAAATTAAATCCCTTGTTAAACACAAAACGCTCTTACATCTAGCTTTTGCATTCATTGAGAAAAGATACAATATAGAACATAAATATAGGGCATTGTGTGGGCTAGAGAAAGGTTCTGTATACGTCTACTGAATATATCAATAGTATGAGATGAAAAAGGACTTGTCTGTGCAAAATAATTCACTGACGTCAAGGTGTCTATTTCATGCGACTCGAAGAAACCACCAATGACAACTAATCAAATGACGGCTTCCACTTACCAAACCAAGAAAATAATGTCTCAAATCTGAATGGTTGCTATNTATATATAATAAAATAGACAGCCCCCAACTATTAAGACAGCTCTAGGACCTGATTCAGAGTCTGTCAAGGGGACAATTACCTGCTCTTATGTCCCCCGTGCAACTTACACCATGTCAGGACTCTGTGCAAGTTGCCCTAATTAACAGGACTAATCCCTAGGAAAGCTGTATATTTAAATGAGAGAAGGGGGGAGGAAGCCCCTTATCTCATTTTAAGACCACGGACGTGCAAACAAACAAATGCGGGCTGTGCGTCCACATTAGTGTGAAGTTGCTGATCTGCGCATGTGCTACTCTGAATCAGGTCCCTAGCCCCTGGCCTACTGACTCCAAGGGGTATATTTACTAAGCAGCGAGATTGCAAAGCGGGGATGTTGCCCATAGCAACCAATCTCACCGCTTAGTAAATATACCCCCTAAGGTCTTAAAACTACACCCGCAATTCCTTGACAGGATCTTTTGCATGTTCCAAACCTGCTTAGAAGATGCTTGTTAACCATATTGTATGGGAGAAAAAGAAAAAACATTCTTTTCTTCTCTCAAAAGTGAAACAACTCCCATAGCCTGTAAAGTAAATGTGAATATGAAGGACAGTATATTGCAGAGATGGAAATAATCCTATATATCCATGCACCCTAAAAAATCCAACAGATTTAGTGGTTATTTATAACACGTTTATAAAAAACTATGTTGCAATAACAAGAACATGTGAATGGACTTTCCTTTCAGGGATTCTTTAGTATCCCTTCTATAGAGATTATAATAAGATTGCTTCTAGGCTTATGGATTATGAGGAATTATACTCTTTGTATCAGGAGACATAGGTAGAATTTAAAATAGTTATAAAATAGTTAACAATGAAGCTAGAGACATGGCCTCCACACGTCATCAGGTGTATAAATGTATACAGCATGCTGTTATTTTGTATATAAATACTATACCTCTATATATAGAATCAATATTTATTACATACCAGAAAATAGACAAAAGATTCACATAAAACTCATTAGAATAATTTCATTACAATAAAATAAATTTTTCCACATTTGGGAAATTTCAGTAGGATAAAGCATGTACCATGGCTTATAAACATTATTGCTTTAAAAGGACTTTCATAGACTATAGAGGGAACATTACCTATTTATGGGTAAATAACAATATTATAATATTGCTGTATATGGTAAATGCAAACCAACAGCGACACTAGAAAATGGATTAGTGAAAATAAACTACTTCTGCATTTATTCATGAGAACCCAGACTGGATTATCACAGTTTGGAAACCACTGTTCTAGGTGTTATACAAGAAATGGAAGTCTATTTAGAACAGTAGTAGATCTAGAACTGAACATGTACAAATCGTAGTATGTTCTGCCAAGAATAAATCACAAAAACATCTTAAATTATCAGTGAACAATTTTGAGAGTTAATGGGATGGGGGGACCCCCCAAACATTTATTACATGAACGATAGCACTGCTTAAATGTTACAGAACATATTGTTAACTGAATTAAAATTTAAGTCAGCTTTAATATATGCGAGATCATTAAATGAAGACGCATACCCCGTTCACACAGACTACCCTGGTAAATCTGTTTTTAACGAGCAGGGTTGTTAACTGTGGATCTGAATTACCCTGGTAATTAACCCTGTTCACAGNTTTTTTTTTTTTTTTTTTTGGAGCATCATTAATTATTCCCCCAGGTTACATCATGTAAAGAACAGAGTCTGAAATGTCCATTGTGCAGTGAGCTGCCTGCAAACCTATGCCATGTATTATATTTCATTTCCACAATACACCTTCCAAACGAAAGCAACGTTATTTACCCAGCTGGCTACATACATTATCCTTAGCCACTTTGTAGGCAAAATCATTTTACTTACGAGGTGCCAATGGCATTAGGGTGACATAAGGCTTCAAATGGGTCTAATGAATTTATAAATTCACTATTATGACAACTGTCAATTAAAAGTTAGTGTGAGTCAAGGGGTAATTACTGTGAAAATAGTCTCCAGAAATACCTTACAAAAACTTGTAAAGAAATAAAACCAGAATGTAGATTTACAAGGGGGAGTGAAATGTTTTCAATTACATTTTCGGATGAAGTACTATCTTAATTTTGGTATTNAATTCTGTAAATATCCCAGTAGCTTCTCTATGAAGGCACAAATGCTGTTTCATGAAAATTAGAAATGGCCAGTTTTAGCTAAATTATGGTCCCACATTCAAGTTTACCTATTGTACGTCAATAAGGCAGCTGTCCCACCATAGCACCATAATAAGCCCATGCGATCGGTTATGTAGAAGTAGAAAAGCAAATCTAATCCCATTCATTCAGGTAATGGACATTTCCCCCCAATGCCTACATATCACTTTCCTGAGAAACATTACAAAGCAGTAAACCCATTCCACCAAGAAGAAAAATATTAGAATGTAGAATCACAATAAGAGGGGAGAAAGGTTACCACAATTACAAGTGCAAATATCCTGGTCATTGGCTCCCACTCACAATCACAATATAAGTTATTCATTTAAAATACTCTGTAAGACAGCAATTAGGTTTTTCAATCCATAGATATAACCAGCGTCTTTTTCGTTACTTGGAAACACATGAGCAAAATCAATCATCCTCACGTCGACTTGCGCGCTTTCCTTCCGCTCCGCAGACACGTGACAGAGTACGTTTTCCAGTTTGGATAAAAGATTGCCATTTAGATGTTCTTGGGGGATATTGCTGTGGCTCTTCCAGGTTTTGTCATGATCTAGCATTTCTCCTTCCATAAAGGCTTGGCTGTGCGGTCTTTTAGGACATGTCTTCTTGTGCACTGCGTAAATTCTAGACAGCGTTTTCTTGACCGATTCCTCGTTCTTCCCATTCTCCATGGAGCTCAGCATGCTTATGTTATTATTACACTCCAGTACCTCATCTGTGAAGATCTCTCTAGNGACTATTCTCTTCTCAAACACTTTCCCATCAGTTTGTGGACAAGAACCGTCATAGACAAAGAGTAGTGAGCTCGCAAAAAAGTTGAGGGTGTCTTGTTTCTCGAACCACTGGAGAATGCTCTGAACTTTCTGAAGGCAGGCAGAGACTGCATCTTTTCTCACACAACAACCATTATTGAAGAACTTTGACAAGCCTGGAAGAGAGACATCCGCAAAAAATAAATACATAGGAAAAAAAATGTAAATGTCCTATTGAGAATTTGATTAACTTTCCTCTGCCTGGCTCATATCCTCACAGTGGTGCCTTCTTTTTCCTGCACGATTCCTATATCACCTATCTATGCTGCCATGGGGGTGGAGTAGAAAAGTATCTTAAAAAACCATTTGATGTAAAACGTTATTTTAAATATTCACTCCATCCGACCACTAATACAGAAGGTAGTAAGTCACANCAGAAGGTTAGAATTTGCTATGGATGAAGGAGGATAAGAGGTCAATATAGACTCCCATCATAGAACTCATAACAAAATCAATCAGGTGTGATATGAGATAATGTGCATATGGTTGAAGTAAATAACCTAACTGTGTCATATTACACNCTGGACTGATCCTAGCTTGTTTTAAGTAGCAGAGTATCAGTTACCCACTCCATAACGGGTCCAACACCACTATAGGCTTGTTATTAGCACATCAACTTAACTTAAGGTCTTTTACACACTCAGACCCACATACTTTTGGATGCTTATTTATATNTATATGATAAGAATCTATTGTGTTGGAGACTGAATAGCTAACGTAAAAAAAAAAAAAAGGATCATTGCCAAAACACAAAATATCTGTATCCATCTGATTTGCGGATGCAGATCACTAATTCCTGCCTTTAAGTTGCAGTCATGTTTTTAACCTAGGAAGCAAAAAACTATGTATAAAACTATCCATTAGTCAGATAGGGAATACTATACATTTGGCAAATATCCAGTTATATTTACAANTAGCAATGTAACATTCATACAGCAAGATTTGCTCATTGTATACAAACGTTCTACTATGACCAGAAAAAAAAAAAAGAAAGCTACTAACCATCTTTTACAGTCTCTTTTGTCAAGCTCCGTCCGTAGTGTTGATTTTCAGTTTCATACTCATCGGAATCAACATGGTACACCTATTAACATTGAAAGAAAACGTTTACTCACATTTAATTTGCCCTCTAAATAGTTTTAAGATACAGTTCTATGTTGTAAGAGATCAACCACTAAACACACGTGTTAATACTGAGCTACAACACTAATCTTCTGTGAGGAGTAAAAAGACTTGTAATAATAAATAGAAACCTGCTGGCACACAAGGTAAAGAGCAGCATTGCAGTCTCAACACTTGGCATGTCATATGTCGCCTATGGCTGGTATAAAGACTAGCCCAGGATGGAATAAACTGCAATAAAGGATAAGAAGGGAATTGTTTGTTGTTGTGTTCCCCCCCCCTTTATTTATAATGTACTTTAATGCTCTCAGGACCTCTGTAAAACCNAAGGTCTAGTTCATGACTTATTAATCCTGAGCTAACACTATAATATGAATGTGAAAAAATAAAAAAAATAAAAAGTCTTATTTAAAACAAATACCAAGCATTCTCACATATCCAAGCNCTTAATGGGATTCATAAGGCGTATGTTTTATTAAGAAGGGCAAGACAGAGAAGATGAATAATCTTCTATAAACAAAAAGGCATTAGGAGCTATCCCAACATCTTACTCCCCCTCCCTCCGGCTCATCAAACACTTGAGAATCAGATATATTCTGTGTAGAGTAAAGCCCAGACTACGTGTAAGCCGCCATTCTAATTAGAAAGCAAAGTATTACAGCTTTATGGTGCACTTTCCCTGAAAATCAGCGGTGTCAAAACAGACAATGGGATTACAGAAGTAAAAGCTCTATACTAATCTTCCAATCATCCTCAATATCCAAGTATACCTTTAGGGGAAAGAAGACAGACCACACCTATAAACATATTATACAGCTTGTGTATAGAGCCCAGTCTCTACTTCCAAACACATAATAATTAGTCCAGTATAACCTACAAGATTGACATGCTGCATTAACCACGCGGGTACGGACGCATGTTCGGTCCCCAGGCAGAGCCCAACTTATATCGCAGCAACCCAGAGGAAGACACACGTACAAACAAACTTGGGCTTAGTTTTGTTTTTAAAATGAAAAACTAATATATACACATCAACATAAAGTTTCCATTTTAAGCCACTTNAGTTTATGCCCTGTGATAATAACATTATGCAACCCTAAAATAAATTTACTCTGGATACAGTTCATGTCTATTAAGCCTTGTACAAACCTTCTAAAGCTGCAACTATAATAGAGCTGTCGCAATGGCTTAAACCATCCATAATAAAAACGTTTTTTTTAACTCCAAAAATCTGAATGTCAAGTAGTAGCGAATAATATGATATATAGATTGGCACACCGCCAAAAACCTGGGTTTTTAAACTTTACCCTATTCAGACAGCAGTGTCAACACAGGGATAGAGGCATAAAATACAATATTGCCCATCCTTAACTCATTCCATTCTATTCCAAACTCTCAGGCTTATTTTAGCAGAAGAACATATACTAACTACAAAGAACAAAACATGAAAGCATACTAAACATCTGAGGTTACACCAATCACCTGGAAAATACATTGGTTTATACTTATCAGATCCTGTTCAAATATTTCAGTTATTCTGCGTGGGTATTGTTATGTATGTTACTATTTGTTCCTGCCTGATATATTATCTTCCTGTATCTTGGATTGGTGCCATATCTTGATGGCAATATAATATTTACATGCTCTCCTAACCTGTGTTGGGAATATACTTTCTGTATATAAATGCTCTGTAATATACCAATTACTTCATTGGATTATGCTCCAAAATATGATTTGAAAATACTGGTGTCAGATGGACCCTGCAACAACACATTTGGTCCTCCAGAAAACAGTGCATATAGAAATGGAGAATCATCCATAATTCTGCTATTTTATTTTATTTTTTTAAACAGGATATGGAAGCATAGCAAACACATATTTTGATGTCCACTTACAGTACCGCCGCTGTAAAATGGCCAACCTGCAGACTTGGGCTCTTCCATAGGCTTTCCTCATCGCTTTTTTTCCCCCTATGATACTGGTTTCTATTTACCTTCTCTTTCATATCCAATAATTATATTTCTTTCTTTCCCATTACAATCACAAGCGCCTGTTAAACACCCCATGATATTATTTCTGTCTCTAGTGATCAGGAAATATTCTCTAACATGCAAATCATGTTCTTAAATCTGAATATACCCGGATAATATAAAAGTTATTGTAAGTTTAGCAGAAAGCAACAAGTTTCTATTAACTGTTTATCCAATAATCAGAGCAAAAGTATATTTAGGGTTGCAGCAGTAACTTTTTTTTATTATTGTCTTTGTAATGTAACACCACACAGGTTTCCCACACTATAAAATCTTTACTTATAAAAGTATACCCCAATTCCCTTTTTATAGGACTCATTTCACTGGTTAAATAAAAACCAAGATGCAAAACCCTCTCACTTATTCTCTGTTGCACACAGATACATGTGGAGAATAAGACAATAATGAAGGGTGCATACATTACAGCACGTAGATTAAAAGTTACTTTAACCAGCTTTGAGGCTAAGTGTGCTAAATTTAAATATACAGAAAAAATCCAAATCCAAAGAAACATCATTCCTCTTAACCTTTCCAATGACAAATAAGCCCCACCCCTTGCGCAGTCCTTACTGCCATGTTCTGTATTGTACAGGGCAAAATAAAAATAAAACAAAATACACACCAGGAAGGACAGTTACCCGAAACAGAGTGTCCCACTGGAATCAGGACAATTAGGAGGAATGGAATTGGAATCTTATACATTATTAATCAGGCATCAAACCTTTGCACTTTAAATTCGCATATGACATTGGGAAACAAGTGTGTTATATGCGATATACATACCACATGTATTGTGTTAAGATTTCTATCTAGGTGATGGCTTCACGTTCACAACAGGACGTGTCCTTATAAACAGGACAAATCATTCACTATTGAACGGCCAAGAATCTGGCGCCACTCACCTGTTCTGCCTATAAGTGCTTTCATGACTATTACCGCTGTAAGAAAGATGGGGAAATTCCTGGCAGGAGGTGAAGTGCCGGGTTTCATTATCTGAACTGTTCATACACTTCACAAAATAGTACATTTCTCTGGCACAATTATTAAACCCATCATGATCACAGATAATTGTATCATCACTGTAGTGGATGGTCAGCTATCCATTAGGATACCCTTACCAATGTCCTATAAATNCTGTATTTAAGGGTGGATGCTCACTATGAGCCTTCAACTAATATGATTAATATAAAATGTATTTTTCCATTACAGAACGTGTTCTAAAATAATCTCCTGCCAAAACAACGTGCCTAAGTCGCACCAACACAAACTCACACTTGGCTGACAGACCTCATTTTCACNCATCACAGAATAGAAGTAAATAAACATTGCCCTACATCATGTGACTCATCCAGGCGATCCTGCGAAATGTTCTCTAAAAGAAAATTAGTTCCCTGCAGGCTTATTATGTTTGACCATGTTCCAACACCCAAATCAGGATTTAGAACAGTAGGTGTGAAGCTTTGTGTGAGGGATAATGGCTGATAAGCTCCATTAGAGGCGTTTAACCCAACTCACTGCCAGACAATAATCATTTAACACGTTAAGGTCAGCCTGGATTTTACAAACCTGGGTGTACACAAATTACTAGTCACAACATACCCCATCCCAATCTTACCACCCAAAACAGAGGGATTTTCACTCACATCTGATATAGTGCATAAAGAGCCTCTCCAAGAATATGCAATGCCAGCACAGATAAAACAGGTTATGTTTTGCAGATTACTATCTCTCGTATTCATCAGACAAAAAAAAAGCATCAATTCTGCGATGGCTACATGTTAAAACCAGAATAAACCCTAAACAAGGAGTCTGTTGGTAGAGTACACATTGCACTCATTCCCTATTAATTAGTAGAAGGACTTTGCTTTAATGGCCATACTAATATTAGATAGATAAGTATGGCCTATAATATATTTGGGGCAGAGATTTAAACCTTTTATTTATTCTTAAAGGTTTAAGCTGGATCCTCCACAAGGCTAATCATACATACCGTGGCTTCCCTCTGTAGCTAAAATAACTTTCTTATCTGATCTACGAAACGCTGATTACGAGATCTTTCGATAATAAACATCTGCACAATAGTATCCGCAGACGTCGCTGAAAACACTGTGCTGCTATTTCAAAGAATTAACACAATCCGTGTGAGCTGCGACTCGGCAGTATTGTTAAAGCTGGTAGAAGAGGAAGCGGACGCATAAGAGAGGAACGGGCAAAGTATTAAATAAAGTACAGATTTTTATCTAGTTAGAAGCCCTCTGGCACCAACACCGCAGCATTTCCATGAAACAGTGTAAACCCACACCTTACCCTCATGCCTAGAACTAAGAAACCAATCTCTTCCATCAAAGGGTATTTGCTGACTTGCTGCTGGATCTTCTCAGCGGACGCAAACGGGTCATAACTCTTTTGGCCTATCTTGACATCCATAATACATGGCTTTTTAAACTTCCGGGTTATATCTTCCAGTTTTAAATAAAGATCTACAAAGAAAAAAAAAATCAAAATCAAACTAAATATAATCCGGGCAACTACATAGAGTGTGTGATAACATTTATCACTGGCATACAATTACAATTAATCTGCAGCCCTCACATTGCATCATGAACTGGATCAGCTCCATAGATAACACTTGTGGCCATAATTGGTCACATTTCTACTGTAATGGAAGAACAGTGCATCTACTTGACGGGGATTTTTTACGGTTGCAATAGCTATAATAGCAGCCACTACCCATTATGATATGATATATGTGATCACGGGGTCATTTAATCTAAAAGGGGCCACATATCATCATGCTTCCACAAGACTATACAAGAGAGGCTTCCATAAGACTATACAAGGGAGGCTTCCCTAAGACTATACAAGGGAGGCTTCCCTAAGACTATACAAGGGAGGCTTCCATAAGACTATACAAGGGAGGCTTCCATAAGACTATACAAGGGAGGCTTCCACAAGACTATACAAGGGAGGCTTCCACAAGACTATACAGGAGGCTATATAGAATACCATGCGGAGATCCTGGAGGGGACCATATGCCAAAATATTTCGGTAAGAACGCCTGCAGCTCACAGAGTGCCGGAGTAATGCAGTCACTTCTGAAAACCTGTGGAAAAAGGAAAATGGAAAAAGTGAGAGAAATGGATTTTGTGAATTTTCTGGCGATAATCCCATTTCAGCATCTGTAAAACATTACAGTGACTGATGAACACACGGAAACATCCAGTAGCTGTGAAGTGAGCCTACAAACCTCTAATGGTGTAAACACATACACTCCACGAGTTCAAACCCCAGATTAACCTGGCAAACAGACTTCAAACACACTAAGAATAACGATTATGGATTACAGTACTAGTAAAAGAAAGGGTTGAACCCAGACACGATACATAATCAGGATCCTAATGCAATTACCATATTATAGAAGTCCAGTTCTCTGGGTCCACGAGGAGGAGGTTGTAGTTGTTTCAGGACAGTCCCATCAGGATGTTGTAATATGCCTTAAAATGTAAACAACACATTATAAGAAGTGGGGCCAGTCATTGCAATCCCATAAAGTCATTCACTTATTCAACAGCCAAAAGACCTGCACCCAGCGGTTTCAGACATTTTACAAATCACTAGAAATATTCATAATAGAGTAGTATCTAAAACCCCCAGGACAGCTCTGACCAGCATGTAAAACATGGCTCTCATTACTCTGCATACATTAGGGATGAATGGTTTTCTTGTGCAACTGTCTAGGAGAGTATGAAGCTGCATCATTGTGAAGAATGTGAAAAAGTTTGGGAAAGTTTGGGATATGCATATTAGAAAGCATTGATGTTACTTATGTCAAGGAAGGACACTGCTAAGAAAGAG
>JABWIB010007010.1:8262-19337 GCA_016617825.1 Platyplectrum ornatum
TGCTGATTGCAACTAATTAAATTTACCTCCCCTGCAACATGGTTTTGCCCATGAGAGAAGTCATGAGAGTGAAAAGCTGAATCTGGCCCTAAGTGTTTAAAGGTGTTGGTTAGATGAATTGTATAATATACACTATTATTGTGGAATTGTGTGTTGATATTTTTTGTTCTGTGTTATACATCTCTGCGTCTCTCCTTTATTCAGCCTTTCCCAGCTTGTTCCTCTACTGGCCACAGACGGAGCACAGTTCATATTCTTCTTATATCTTTACTCGGCTTAATGTAAAAACCATAATGCGGATCAATTTAACAGAAAAATATAAAAAGTGGAAAGGTTGTGTTGATCTGCGAAAGGTCACATGTAATTGCTGCATACGGTATAAAGGGCCGCGGGGTCGCTGCTCTAAGTGCTGGCGTCCTGTAAGAGAAATATCGTTCATTTACAATATCCGCGTCTAAAAGCTTTCTGTCTATAATAAGAGATGGACGCATTTACTCCAGCCCGCCAGCAGAGACGGGCATGACGAGGAATGGCACAGCAAAGGGCGCAGGCATTTTACTTGGTATGGGATCGTAGCTGCATTTTGTCTGTACGCAACCTGGTGTACTAGACTTACAGGCTTGCAGTTGCGTTCACATCTGTATTGCGTAAAGGGGACCCTATTATTTTTATTCGTGAGGTTCCAAATGGTTGCATTAAATAATTGTAAATAAACTGATAGTAACACCTTTAATTGATCGAATCACAATGAGCCGGATCCAGACTTCCGGAATGTTCCGCATGCACAGAGGTCTCCTTGTAAGAAGAAAGTGCACTTACCTTTCACGTGTGGATTTGGCAGCATTTGCGCTGTTATAAGCCTACATTTGACTGATACAAACCACTGACCCGCACAAAAATGTTACCTACCTCCCATACCCTGTCCTGAAAAATGTTAATGTTCCCTTCCCCCTCGCCCATCTTGCAGAGTTTAGGTACTGCCCTATTCATACGCTAGGAGATCCGTAAGAGAACCTCTGCCACACGTGGTGCCAGAAAACCCACCAGTCTTCCTCAAGCAGCTTCACAATTCATAAAAACAAAATTCATAAATCAGAGTTGATGACTTTTCGTTCCTCTCGGGAGAAAGAAGGGAGATGTCATCACGAGGGGGGAGAGGAGTGACGCGCAGTAACCATTCGTTTGCTAATGGAGGGTGAGGCCCAGCGGCATCTGATCATTATATTTTGAAGGAATCTGGTCCCCCCCCCTCCTTGATGCACCCCCTCCAGGAGCTAGACAGGCTGACTGTGCTCCAGAGGGGGAGTGGGGCAAGAGGGTATAACACCATGCCCTGCCCATCATTACCATACGTATGGTTTGCCATTTATATTGTGAATCAAAACTGATGGCCGTGATCTTCATTAAATCATTGCCTCTGCCCAGGTCCAAGGAGACTTTTTGGGGATACCGAGAGAAATTATAAAATCTACCAGAAATTCCAAGAGAGTCAGTAATAAATATAAAAGTATATAATATAATAATAATTATCACAATAATAATAATTAACATGCATGCCTCACATTGCATGGTGTTCCTACTTTTCCTGTTATTCACAAACACTGGATCAGACTCGTTAAATTCATAGCTCCAAAATCACATGTATTTGTAACCCTTGCTTCCTATCTACTTCCCTACATGTGATTCCAAACATATATATATATATATATATATATATATATATATATATATATATATACAGAAATATTAGTGAAACGCTGCTCTGCTGTGTGAGATGAGCTTTATAGATTTGTTCGGTCTAATATTCCAGCATTTTCTGTGATTGGTAACATTACATTTTTCGGGAAAAGAGCCGCCTGCGGTGGTCTACATTCCCGCTCCCCCCTCCTTTCCGTGACCTTTAACATTTTATTTCTCTTCAATGTCTCTTCAATAAGTGTAGTTGCTTTCTAGTGTAACCTCTGTCGTGCAGCCTGACCTGTGCTACATTTACAGTGGAATTAAAGGATGAAATGTTCTCTTCTGTATATATAACGCGTTCACCGCCTTCACTCAGCCAGAGCAAATCCAAGAGCGAACATGAAAAGGATTTCTATCTACAGTAATAACCTTTATAAACACACACATGCAGAGCTCTTAAATCTTATCCATACCTCCCACCTGTCCCCATTCCAGTGGGACAGTCCTGATTTCGGGAGACTCTCCCACAGTCCCACCCACCTTCCAGCTTGTCCTCATAAGTGGACAAGGAGGCAATGGGACTTTTTTGGGTGGTTTTGCCACATTTATGGAAATTATTTTCCTGTGCGTAGGGGGAGGGGATTGGTGGTACTGGGTGCAGTTACGGGATACTGCGAGGATCCGACTGCACTTACAGCTCCAAGCTGAGAAGTTTTGTCAGTCTGGATCTGTCCCTAATTCCATCTCGCTCCCCTCTACCCTCCTCTCTCCAGAAGTCTGTGTGATTGGTTAGAATGGAAATTCAGGGATGTGTGATAATCCAATTCCGATCCAGTGTAAAGTCGAGCCCTGGAGGTATCCAGAAGGTGCCCAATGTGACCTGATCCAAACTTCTGAAAATGACATCAATTCCGTGCAGTTTAATTCAGCGGATTTTCTGCACTTTCCTACATCTGAGTGATACAATTGTCAGAGCTACCATCAGCAGGAGACAGCCAGGACTGTTGTTCTGGGCCCAGAGACTGTGGGGGCCCAGCGCCGGTCACATGACTCCTCAGTACTCTCACTACAGTCACTGTGGAAGCTGCACTGAGTGCGCAGAGAGTCATATTACCGAGCCCGGCCAGACAGACACCAGGGTCCTGTCATATTGCTCACCGATCATTCAGTACCAATATTCCAGATGAAGACCCCAGGCCCGCCAATTTTGTCAGTCCCATGGCCCACCATTTCTGATGGCGACCCTGACGGCTGTATCCACATTTCTGTATTTCACTGCCTGAAGCTCTGATTGTTATTAAGGAAAGGGGGAACTTGATGACATCCAACCCAGCCATAGGCATCAGAATAGGGGGAAGAGGGGGCGGAATGTCCCCCATAATTTAAGATCTGGTAAAGTACTGTCTGAGCACCTTCCTGGCCTTACAATGTAACTGGAGTAGCTGTGAGGCTACTAGAGAGGGTCCCGCGAGGGGTGGGAGGGCGCCACAAAGAGAGGGGTGTGGGAACGCTGTGAAGAGAGGGGGACTAGCCCCCCCAGTGTAAAACGTTCCAACGTCAAACCCTATAGGAAGGACACTTTTAATATACAGAAGACAGGGCTTTGGACATGATTTGTATAAATAACGACCTCAAGTCTCCCCTCCTTGCTGCCGTCGGTTCCTCAGACGGCAAGTCCTCTCAACCTGACTTATGCTCACCTGAATCTCTCGTGACTGTGCCCTCTTCATTTCTGAGCATGCTCAGTAGAAAATTACGTCATCCCGGCTTACATCACTTACCTCTCGATCGGCCCTAGTAGATTTCCCTCCACTGCAGTCACAGCTTTCTGCACTTGCTCAGCTTGCAAATAATGATGCCAATGGGGGAGGAAACTGCACTTACACTGCGTCTCCGTGCACTTTATGTGGATTCAAGAAAAGACGCTTATTAATCAACATAATTCCCTGGCACCAGCTAAAACATGACCTCTTCAACCAAAGTATTCCCAATCAATGTCTTTCAGCTAGAGGACTCAATCAGGAGGGTAGGCAAGATCTCTGCTTGAGATATAACACACTTGATGAGGAACAAAGGTAATGGCACAATTTCAGCTACGGTAAAATATGTGTCCCATTATCTAGATAGTTTTATGTGTATAGTCTATGCCAGCGGCTGGGCGCTCGTGACTAGGCACACATTCGTATTAATAAACCGTTTAACATTAAATGTTACAGTAATCCATAATATAAGAGCATATACTAATGAAAGCTTTATATCACCATCTCCATAGGATTACGCTCCCTACAACTGCTCTCGATTACGTCTAATTATACCGCCAGCCTGGCACACTCCATCTTACATTATCTCCCTGCCAGGAAGATTAGCGCATAGAATAATGCACTCTGGGAGCAATTAATATTCATCTTACTTGGGGATGTTTACATGTTTTGATGAATACTCCCTATAAGTCAGGTAATGCTGAGAGATAACGTGTCATATCGTGATCACAGTGCAATGATACAGGGGGTTTATATTAATAATGTCATCTATAAAAGGGGGGAATGGGCAATAAAGACAAATGCTGAATAAACCTGACACATTTCAATATAGGACATTGGCTTTTTGTAAAAAATAATATATATAGGGCTAGAGCCAGAGGTGAACACAAACGCACCTTCCAGCTGTCCCGATCTCCGGTGACTGACCTGTTTGCCTTTTATTTCGGGTAAGGGGTCAAAAAACACAGTGCGAGTAGAGGTTGGAGAGCAGAGGTGACCATAGACCTCCCTGCTGCCCTTGAAAACACAGAGCCGGCTGCACTGCCAGGAGAGCATGAATCCAGATGTTTCCACAACGCGATTCCCAGTACATGTTGGTGCAGTCCTTTTTCGCCGTTACAGACCATTAAAAAACTGTACAGTTGTCGCTACTACTCCCGAGCGGCATAACACACCCAGCCACGTCATGCTGCTAATACACTGTTGTAGGAGGCTGCCCCCATGCAATGAGTACTGCGTGTAGGTCATATGCCAGTCTGGATCAGGCCCATAATGTGTACCCAGCTGTAATATAGCATGGGCCGCTAAAGAAAACACAACTTCTTTCGGCTATTTAGACATAATAGTTGTACATTACAAAATAGATTTATGCAAAATCAGCAAGTGGAAACATCTCGGCTGCCAGTGATATGATATGTATGCCAGGGTATAATGAGCAGGAGTATAATACGAACCATCCACTACAACGTGCACAGTATTCTGTGAAAGGACCGCTTGTCACAGAATTCTGCGAATGCGTTGTAAGGCAGACAATCACTTTCCGGCCCTTTATTTGATATATTAAAAGGTTTCGGGCTTTGTAGGAACATTAGAGGCAACACCTTCTGAGAAGCCGGAGCTTGTGATAAAGCCAACAAAGTCCTCATTACCAACCCCGCTGCGATCACAGGAAGAATTATCATTGTCAGGAAACTTCACTGGCGTCTTTTCTAATAGAACAGGAGACTGAATTAAACAATAAAAAACACAATTAATTGTTGACTTTGAAGACCATTAGCTTGGAGCTGCTGCATTGTGATTTAATTAAGAAGGACATCAGTGAACAATATTAAAACTAATGATATAAAAAAAGACAACTAACGTCCCATTTATTCTCCCAGAACTCCTCACATATTATTTATTTCGTTATAATAATGTTCCGTTTTTATAAAAGATTTGCAGGGGTGTACCTGTACCTGAGTGCGGCTGCTACGGGGGGCCCAGCGGTTGTCCCGATTGTCCTCCAGGCTGTCTCGATTTCAGGGGGCTTTCTACCCACTACTTTGTCTCAATAAGGGGACAAAAATGTTAAAGTTTTTCAAATAAAATTTTTACCCAAATTGTCGATAAAAATGGGCGGAGTTAAAGTGGGGTGTAGGCGGAACCTGGTGGTGTGTGTTGTATATGTGGCTCTTATTCCGGCCCCAATATCTGGCCTTTATTTATTTAATAGCAGCATTAATCACTCTAAGAATATCTTTTGACTCACAATGTGAGTGTGTATGGCCATTGCATTGTGTGGGATATTGATTTACGCGGCAGGTAAACGTTAATACACACGGGCTTCTGCTTTGAAGACATTCAGCCTGGCATCATGCCCACTCCTATTCCAAGTGAACCATTTGCAAACAGCACATAATGGTCAGAGCTGATGTTTTGTAACTTGCCGTAATTGATTATTTAACACTTCACCGACTCACATTCATTCTAATCCGCTGTGATATTTAAATGGCTGTTGTAAGACCTTAGTGCTGTAAACCCAACATCATTTACCTCTGCAGAGAGGCAGCTCGTCTCTTCATTAATCTGCACTACGCTGTACGCTTGTAATAAGTTTATGTGGGGGATATGGTATTCCTAATGCATACTTAGATTGCTTTCAAAAACCACCAAAGTTCGCGCATAGGAACATATCTAATGGTGAATCTCTGCCGTGTCTATGCATCTCTATGCAGGATCTTACTGTAATATTTCTAAGCTGCCTCCATTAACATCATTATAACGCCATTCAATCATTCACACAAAGCCTAAATAAAAGGGCATGGTGAAATTGGAATTAGTTGTAATGGAATTGGTTGATTATGGTTATATTCGAGTAAACCAGTGTATGTGGCAAAATAGCAGATGGGTGGACTCTAATAACAACAGACCTAAGTTGTGGTTCCTTCCCTTCCACTCCTCCACCAGGAGGTGTATACCATAACCCAACTGTAAGGTCTGGAGTGCACTTGTATTTCCTTCAAGGGTTGTGTTCCAACAAGACCAAAACCATCATCTGCACCATTGCGTGCACCTGACCCCCACCTGCTACCCCCAATCTATTACCCATCTGAAAAGTAAAACAAGCAGGTTAGGATATAGGTGGGAGGGAGGATCATGACCAGAGAGGTCACATATCTTGTGTAGCATGAATTTAAAGCCGACTAAACCCGACCCATACTTCTGTCTCACTTCCTGCCTCCTCATCCCCTATTTTAGTTCATTTTGCATTGTTTCCTGGTGTGGAGTCCACCATTTATGTCCCTTCATGTCTATGGGGCCTTTTGTTTAACTTTAACGTCTGGATCACTTGGCGACCAAAATACCTGCCTCTACTATCAATGTAATGCGAAACTCCACCTGCTACCACTTCCTCTATCATTTAATCCTGCTTTTATATTCTTTGGATTTTCCATTAATGTGGTAAAACAATAAATAAATAAAAGTTATTACCAGTGCTGATGGACTGAATAATTGAAAGCACAACACTACATATATGGGGATTGTTATAGGCTGGTCGTCTCTTATAAGTCTTAGGTCAGGCTCATTTTAGGAAAATGCACCTGAATTAAGTCCGGCAAATATTGTGACTAGTGGGTGATGCCTAATCCTAATATTGTGTGCGCTCACTAATGTGACGCCTGGTTTCTGAATGGTCACAGCTCGAACAAAAAGACATTTGCAGCTATTAAAATGTTCCTGAAAATGCTATTCATAGTGTTTAAATATGAATCATGTTCCACTCTGTTGAAAAGCTGCTACGGAGTGAAACCTGCTATTGAGTCGTTGAGCGTTTCTGACAGTGTTCTTTTCTGTCTCCAGTGTCTTTCTTTCAACGCAATAATGGAAGAACTTGGAATATCTCTAAAAAATCCAAAACGACTAAAGAAGAAATCAAAGGTCAAGGGGCGGTCGTCTTTCACCAGTATGCTGACGTGTCACCAGCGACGGATAATCCGCAAAGAGACAATGGCTTAGGAACAATAAGGAGTGGCGCTATTGGCTACGACTGTATCAATGGTTTTTTTTTAAAGGACTGTGTCTCCTTTTTTAAATACTTTACATGATTTTTATAAGTACATTTAGAATCTACACTACACGGAGAATGTGGAAAACACAGAAGAGCTGCTGATTGTCTCATTAGACATCATCAATAAAGGAAGTGTGAATTTATATGACACGTTATCGCGGCATTCCGGCATTCCATGTCCAAATGATCTGTGTGCTTTCTAAATAAAAAAACACATTTTGTTTTTTCCAGAATTACTTGTGTGTGCTTAGTCTTAGGATTCACTATTATAATGCCCGGGAGACTGCCAAGCCCTCCCGGAAACTCTGTAAATGAATGTACAATATGGATAGGGCTAAATGAAGGGGATATAAGGGTTGATGAGAAGCATGCCAGGACTATATTTATTAAGCTGCAAAAAATGAAAAGTTAAGATGTTGCCCCTAGCAACCAAATCCTAGCTTTTTTTGCCTGACCTATATTGTACTAATGATGGTAATATCACAATAGACCATATAAAGGGTTAAGGTGATAGTGTGTACATTAGCCACATCCTTCCCAACATATACATCAAGGAGCACTAATGGGGGTGGAGGGCTTACTGTATGATTCAATGTCAATACCCACCATGTATGGTTTAAATCCGGCCAATATGTTATCAGGCCCATTAAAAGAGAGTGGCTCACACCTCCCAACTTGGAATCAAGTCAGTCCCACTTTTAAGCGACTGTCCTGCTGTCCCACCCGCCTACCAGTTTGTCCTGGTAAGTATTCATGTTTTTATTGTTTTATCCAATAGAAAAATAAAATGTGCAGCTATCGTGGCAGTGAAAAGACTGGGTCCGGGTCTGGGCGGGGAGGGTCGGGAGTTATTTGTCCCGCTTACGGCTGCCAAGATGTTGGGAGGTATGAAGGCTACAGAAGTACCCAAGAATACTCAGGACAGTCCCAATTTTGGGTGACTGTCCCTCCTACTAGCACTTTCCCTGATTAGGGGATAAAACTGTAATTTTTTTTAATTTTTACCATTTTCATTTGGGACAAAATGGGACGGACCAAATCTTCGCCTCCTCTACTAAAACAAATCTGCAAATATTAAGTGATGTTCTGTTCTAGTATTACTTTCCCGCTACTAATAGTGGGAAATCTGACTATAAATTACTCCAACTGCATATTTACTTTAGTAGAGGAGGAGCGAATATGCTGTTATATATATGGTATACTGTGAGCAGGCAGGCGTAACCCCAGGAAAACATCTCTACGACTTCTCATTGTCGCCACTGATTAACTGACCACAAACAATATTCGCCCTAATGCTGGTCACCCCCGAAACACAAAAACCATAGATTAGCTCATCCCCTACAGCTACACGACCTGCTGAGTGCAACTTCAGGGAATCACTTTCGCACAGTAATGGGTGACAAAGGAGGAATGGAGAAGCTTTACCCATGATGTCCAGGACCTAGCGTGGACCCTGCAAATTCTACTTAAGTTGGGCAACTTTTTCAAGGAATGGACATAATTGGGAAATCTGTAACATTTAGGTAAATACATACAACTAAAACAACTAATGGCAGATAAGGACTATAGACAACATCCCAGTGGACATCAGGTGACCGGAGAATGGCTCATAGATCATTCAGCAGAGGTCAATTCAATTATATGTATGAGCAGGACATGTTTCTGCATGAGTCTCTTCCTGTATAATGTGGTAGTAGCTAGCCACAAAAATCTTGATGCATTCCTGTGGAACATCTTCAATTTAGAATATCTCCACTGTGTGCCCCTATTTATGTGCCTTTGTGCTCCACAATATGTCATTGAATATGTCCAGTAGGATCTCTTTTCAAAATGTGGAAGTAAGTTACACAGATCACAGAGGGACATTTCAAAACCCCTCTGCTCGCAAAATCATGTCAATGGACCCAGGGACTACCAAAATTGGTAAAACCTGTGCTCCTCACATGTGGCGTCACAATGTCCGTCCAGGCCTGAGTGATCGGCGATATAACACTGGCAATATAGGAAAGCTTCCACATGGAAGATTTCGATCTGTATTCCCTCTGCTGCCGCTGCACACCAGGGTCATGGCGCAGTTCCCCCCGACCTGTCCTGGCCCCTGCTCTGTCCGGACCCAAGACAGTAGGACTGGCTGTCCCGCCATGAAGGTGGCCCTGCATAGACCAGATCCAACTAATCCTCATGGGTGGGACAGACATGCAGATTAGCCTGATGGGAAGGAGGTAAGCGAGTACGGGTCCACAGCACAACAAATGGGGAATGGCACTTCCCTCTCCTCTGTGGATTTAAATGGTGCCACTGTGCCCACAGGAATGTGGAACCTCTGAATTAATTGTTCATAATAGCAGGGCCAACTCCTGGATTTCGGGCACGTCTTCTAGTATCAGGGGAGAGTCAGCAAATCTCCCAGCACCCAGGCAGAGGCAGTGATTTCATGTAAATTACTGCCTCAGCTCTGTACTATGATCATTCATAGGGAATGAGCATCGTAAGAAAGTACATCGCCCCACCCTAATACTGACGACTCTTGGTTTCTCCTGGGAGGGAGAAACTAAGAATAGGCAACCCTGAATAATAGCTTGAAGAAATAAACCAAGGGAAATGTTAAATACATAAACTCTTCTTTTCTTTATTGAATTCAATTGCTTCAATCATAAAATCTGAATTTAGAAACGCCTGCGGATGAGTTAATGCCCAAATACTGTGTGTGCTATACCTAATACTCATTACACATCATGACAGATGCAATTTGTTTATATCATAGTTACATAAAACCCAAATCCACGGTCATGCAGCCATGGCAACTTTTAAAGCAGATACAAACCGCACAGAAAGATAAGGATCAGCGGCCGGGTAAGGTCACGTCTTTGTTATTTTAATCACGTCAATTAGTAAATGAAATAATAAAAAATAAAACTTTACAGAGGGTCCAGAAGCAATGACTGGAGAGATGGCGATGACTCTGATGCTGACCTGTAATCTAATTACTGTCTTAAAAATTTGCTAATAGATAAACTACAAATGTAATCCTCTGGTAACAAGACATGAACCGGTATTCTACTACAAAGTTATCTAATACCAGTTCATTTCAGAAATTCTCAGCGTATAAAGACATTTCATATACTGTTTCATCTCATGTAGAACATTCGTCCTTTAAAACCCATATTAGGGGCGAGAGTTTGGGCCAATGTTTACCATCACTGAGGATACAGGTATTTTCTTACCAGTCAGAGCGGATAAAGAAAGTAACTTTATAACCAATCAGAAGTAAGGCTGGTGTGAGTGGAGACATTTTGGAACTGGGAGCATGTGGAAGTTATCTGCAAGAGATGTGTTTCCTGGTACAAAACTATTTCACCAAATCTAAAATTACAGCTGTCTGTTATCCAAATATATTACTATGCCAGAATATGCGTAGTTCTTCGGGTTACTGTTATGGAATCTGGGATGACACAGCATGGATATTCATAGAAATCAAGTTTATTATACAAATAGATACAGGTATAAACAGAATAACAGGAACAAGGGTAACAGAATACACAAATAAGCACTCCAGGGAGCGCACTGACACAGATATAACACAGAGA
>JABWIB010007011.1:0-18236 GCA_016617825.1 Platyplectrum ornatum
CCCTCCAGGTGTTGTCAAACTACACGTCCCAGCATGCTTTGCCTGCATAGATATAGTGGATACCTGGCAAAGCATGCTGGGTTGTGTAGTTTGACAACACCTGGAGGGCCGCACTTTGCCCACCCCTGATTTAGGGGGAAGGGGGGGGGGTGTCTTGGAGGGCCCCATTTAAAATTCTGCTTTACAAAGTTGAGGTCTGGGTGGATTTACAGTCAGCGCCACTTGATTCTCTCTGACACAGCCGACCCTGATACTAACCCCATGGGCCCCTGGACCCTTATGGGCCACGATGCCTTGCATCTGCTGCACCAATGGTAGTTCCACCTCTGGCTGTTTGTAACACAATGATCATTTTAGTTTGTGCATGTCTAGTCACAGACAAAATACTTTTGCTCAGAATTTGCACTTTATCAGTCTGCAAATGGAGTTTAGGTAACTGTCTACTCATAACGGTATGGTTGGATAGCTCTGCTAATGAGAATAACAGAGCCCCTATTATTATAGATCAGCTACTGAAGCAGACAAAACATTGTGATGTGCAATAGCACATTAAATAACACAAAGGTCTTACACTCAGCATGTTAAACTGCCAGTGAGACTCATCATATACATACACACATAAGCTGCTCATCCATCACACCATCTGAACATATAGGGGTATATTTATTAAGCGGTGATATTGCAGTGAGTTTGGAAAGTGGGGATATTGCCCATAGCAACCAATCAGATACTGGCTCTCAGGTTCATTTTACACATTAGAGAATGTGAACTGAAATCTGTGCTTTTATTGTCACTCAATAATTGCTCTGCAGGTATTATAGTTTGTAAAAAGATTAAGTCTACAGTATTTTAAATAGCTATATATACAAGATATATTCAGTATTAATTGTGCAGCGAGGATGGCTCAGCAGATAGCACTAATGCTTTCCACCCACATCCCAAAAATATGTTGGTAAGTTAATTGGCTGGCTAAATTGTCCCTAGTCTATGTGTAATTGCACCTTTGTATCAATCTCCTATAGAATGTAAGCCTGCGGGCAGGGCCCCAATTCTGTCTGATACAAATTGTAAAGCTCTATGTACTATGATGGCGCTATACAAAATACTGGTAATAAATACATTTATAAATTATTATTCAATTATTAAATTCAGGTACATATACATCATGCATACCTAAAAATTACCAACTACAGTAAGTCTGGCCATGGATGCCTACACAATTAATGTCTTTTCCCCAGTTATTCAGACCCTAGGACAGGATGAGGGAAGCAGAGGGAAGACTGCAGAATGAGTAAAGTATGTTTAAGCTTAATAAATTGATAGTTTTGGGGTTGGACAGCTGGAGACACACAAGCCCTGGCAAGATGGAGGAAGAGCCACTTGAGTCCCCTTATCCAGACCACAGCAAAATGCATAAGCCTCCAACGATCACATATATGTTGTGGCTTCTTGGATTTAGACATTCCCAATAGCTTATACAAATGAACAGTCTCAAAACCTGGGTACTTCTGTTATTGTTCGGGCTTAGATTGGCCTCATTTGTAGGAACGTGTCTTTGCTGTATATATATATATATATATATATATATATATATATATATACTGCTTCCTTCACTTGTAACACCTCTTTGATTGCAAACAGTAATAGCTGTGCAAGCGCCTCTGATTTGGGAGGGTATGGTGCAAATACCTGTGTAAATACTCTATCTGGCATACATCCAATATGCCAAATTCTATTTAATGTGGACATTGACATGATTGTTTGTGAAGGATGTTTGATAAATCTTCCCTCTTCCTCTTTTATATTACTTTCTCTAAATGTTTACAGATGTATTGTCATTTACAGTAAATGCTATGCTAGGATGCATATAATATAGTGTGCATAGTCTATTTATCTCCTCTGGTAAAACACAATTCACGGTTTATAGTAGCGTCAGTCTGTTAGTACAGTAGTTGTACAACATTTTGTGGAGAAGACATTTAGTTATAAACATATTTTATGATCCTTTTATCACTATTTCTTATTGAAACTTTGAAATGGTTTTATTTAATGTATTGGGGAACCATATTTTACACTCATCCCACCCATCTGTTTCCATTTAAGCCTTTTGTAAAAGAGTGTTCATAGGAATAGAAATACCAGGAATAGCATACCTGGGACCACAGTTATTTAAATGGAGCTGTCAGCGATTGGAATTTGCTATACTGGAATTCCCAGCCAATCTGTATCTTGTAAAGAACCAATAAATCGTAATATATCCAAATTACAAACAGGATTCTGACTTTTACCAGAATAAAACCATGCAGTTTACATCGTGACACTTACATATACACATATTCAAACTGTCTGTGGCTATGGAATAGTTCTGACTTCTGTATGTTATCCGCATTACCACCAAGGAGAACATCTTCATATGGTATTAAAGGCTGGAATGAATCATAGAAACTGNTCTATATTCTACAAATAATAACCCATGAGTGGATGTAGACATACAAATAGGGTCCGTGGGCTGAATCAGGCCCACTCTCATCGATGCATCTGTATGGTAACCAGTCTCAGTTGCACAGATAGACTACCTAAGGCCAGGGATTACCTTAAGCACGTGGAAATCCGCTTACAAAAGTATGGAAGGCTTAAAGAGTAGTGTCTTGTAGATCATATTGCATACCCCCCAACTGTCCCGATTTTAGCTGGACAGTCCCGCTTTTGGAGAACAGTCCCGTTGTCCCTCCCTTCTACCAGTTTGTCTCGCTATGGGGACAAACTGGCAGGAAAGTGGGGTTTTTATTTTGCTGAGGTCGAAAAGGGGAAAAGGGGGAGGGGCTTTGTCACGGGTGGGCGGGGTTTAGGCGTGCAGGGCTGTGGCAGAGTTGGGGCGTGGCTGGGTGGAATTGTGCGGGGTTTGGCCGAGACAGGGGCGGGGTTTTTAGCATAGAATCAGATAATATATATGGAACAGAGGTCACATTATGGACTAAATTTCCTAAGCAGGTAGATTGCAGGGAGATTGAAAAGTGGGGCGTTGCCCATAGCAACCAATCAGATTCAAGCTCTCATTCTCCAGTATGAAAATGAGACTGAGAGCTTGAATCTGATTGTTTGCTATGGACAACATCCCCACTTTTCTATCTCCCTACTTTAAGCCTATGACTAATATGCACAATCCGTCCCATTGTTGACTGTAGCGACGAAGGATGAGGGCTACATTGTCATGATAAGATTACAACTGTCTCATGTAGCCCTGTGAACGATGGTTTATTCATCAATATTGTCACGTGAATTAATGAGGAATAATATTACGGGTCTTTGTTTTGTGCTTCTGAAATGTGACAAATTAAGAAGCTTAAGTACATCAGCAGAACAGCCAGTTGATAACTGCTTGGACATTAGAGACAAATGTAATTGTCATGCTTTCTGGGAATTTCTTATTAACAATATGCTATGGCAATAACTCGTGTGAAAGCAATTACCACTCTGCAAAGATACTTAGATAAGTCTGACAAGATCCATTGTAGCATGAACGTGTGATGTTTCAAGGTAAGTGCTCATCTTATGTTTTCCATATTATACACATATAATACACATATAACACATTTTCTAGTTAGTCTCCATGCACTCCGAACAAGGGTGGCGAGTGACATATACTTCAATTTCCGATACAGGCCACCCCTTGTCCCACTGAAACCAAATACACAAGGATGATATCTCAATGTAGACCAATTCAAGTCCAGCAGGTGTTTGGGATATAGTTGTAATTCTCAGTTGATGCAATAAAAATACCAAACAATTCCATGTTTAAATTAGTCAATAAGTCCACTACCTTCTTACACTGCGGAGTAGCATTGGATCACAACCAGACGTCCCATACCTGGGAATCACAATAGGGAATGATTTGGGTATATCCTGAAGTGCAGGGCTATATTATTCAGACATCTGTGCCTTCACTTTATAACCACTTCCATTCACACTCAAGCTAAATTCCCAAACTTACAGCTGTCGGGATGTACATGCAGAGGGAGGGAATAGTGTAAATTGATTTAGAGGGAACACCCGTTTGCAAACTCCAGATCTGCCACTATACAGTTACATTACATAATCTTTTCCAGTATAGAACAGATTTCATACATTTCTAATAAGTATCACATTTCAATGACAAATGGTAGCATTCTATGTATTCTGATGATGCTATATAACTTATTACTAAAGAAATAAATAATATTTAACCAAATATTAACTGTGACTGCAGACAAGTGGCAGGTGTCGTAGTGTAGGCGTGACATCGTCATCATCATACTGTCCTAAAGATCCCAATTTGCTGCGAACTCAAGATGAGATGGGGAACTGCATGGATCCTCCCTGGATCACAGGGGAAAGATGGGTCCATGGCAGCCTCCCCTTGCAATCGCTGATCTGCAATCAAGCTGTCAAAGGTTGATAGTCATAGGCTTGTGTCACTGTTATAAGCTGTCAGCCGATGGCAGCTTCTCTGCACATGCTCACCGTGGACCTCCTTCCCCATCAAGGCTTGGCTGTCACCTCCTTGAATTGTAAATGTGTAATGCTCCCTCCCACTTATAAGCACATCTCAATCCCCAGTGGTCAAAAGTGGTGGATCGTGCAATAATATGTAAAACAATATTGTGAAAGATAATATATATATATATATATATATAATATATATATATATATATATATATATATATATATATATATATATAATGCATATACAGTATAATCTGATTCCAGGCAACTGGTACTGATTCCAGGTAACTAAATAAACTAAAAATGTCTTCTCAGACATAGAGGAAAATAGAAACATCTCCAATGGGCCTATATGGAGAAGAAAAGTACGGGAGCTCTCGAGGTGATCCCACCCTGCTGATCAGGATAGCTGGCATCAGCACTATGTTTTTGGTCACGGTCTAGTGTGTTGTGGAAACAGGTGCTTATCATTGTTTCTTTTTGGGGAGACCACACAATGAAGATCGGTTGTAAACCGTGAATGGGTTCCTTAAGTTGTAAAGGAGGAAGCCGCTGGAGTTTTATTGATGCTGTATTTCTGGTGTTGACATTTAACAGGAATAAAATGTCATTGTGCTGAAGAATGGATGGAGCTGAGGCGCTCAGCATCTGCTGGCAAAGCGCTGTCGAATAAATCGCGTAGTAGCCTCAATGCAGTCTATAGATCAAGTCATAAAAGAGGAAAATGATAAATAAAGATATTTTTTAAAATGAACCTGATGTTTTATTTCAGCTGAGGCTTTCTAACTCACATCTGATATATAGGCATGTGTGAGGGGACTAAGAAATCATTTACTCTGTCATTACCACAATACTATCAGTGCACGTATCATGCTGTAACACACTATGGGGAGGATTTCATGTCTCAGTGTGGGAATTAGCACTGCTGAATACAATTTCCTCACATGAGGTAATGTGGAAGATGGGGAAAAATAATGAAATCCCAAACAAAAAGGAAGCATTCATTCAATTATATGGGCCTGATCCTGATACCCCCCAAATGTCCCAATTTTACCGGGACAGTCCTGCTGAGAGTTTAGCACCATCCTCTGCATATGAATGCAGTTCTTTAGCCATAATCAACGCTACACCTAACCCTGTTGACAATATCTTGGCTTGCCAGTCTTTTTAAAGTAAGCAGCTTTATTTATTTGCTGTGTCTCTCTTCTAAGACTTCTTGCTGACATAAATAAATGTCTTCTCAGAATACGTTATTCAAACAGATGGTTTGCAGCTGGTTCACTCATAATTTGTTTGTTTGCTTTGTAAGGTGAGCTATACACAGGTAATTACACTTGGAAAAGCGCAACCTACTGGTTACATTTAATGCATAGAAGTACCGTCTTTTAAGCCACAGTAACGAGACAGATTCAGATTTTAAATCTGGGCATACACTATAAGATAGATTGTTCCAATCGAAAGATTTTTCAAGAGTGGGCAAAACCATGTTGAATTGCAGGGGAGGCAAACTGAATTAGTTGCAATCAGTATTACAGTTGAGAGATGATGTTTCCAGCACAAGTGTAATAACAGTGTAACAGTAACGCTGGTCAGTATCTGTGTGCAACATGCAACAATAAAGTATTCTCCCTGCATGCACACACTAACATTCATTTTACCTCCCCTGCAATTCAACATGGTTTTGCCCACTCTTGAAAAATCTTTCAATTGGAACAATTTATCTTATAGTGTATGGCCAGCTTAAGTCACAAGTGCCTATAGATCTGAATCTGGCCCATTGATAACTTCAATATTTAATAATTTTGTTGGATGAGATTTTTCCTTTTATAAAAGGCATTTTCGCTGTAAAACACTTAAAATTCTACAAGTCCCTGAATACTGCAGATACTTGAAGCTGGCACAAATTAAGGCTTCTGGTGACAGCCAGGTAACATTTAACATCTGTTTTAGTAAAGGTGAAAATCATTACTAGCAGATGGAATCATTTACTTTGAATATACTGTACGGATAGCGAACCACAGAAGGGCACAGCAGAGTCAAGACAATAGACATCATATGCTTGGGTTACAGTAATAACTTTCAGCAATACAGCTGATGACTTTAGACACTGAATTGAATACACTTTCCTGCTGTTTGCGTATGATAGCTGACCTCCAACATAAGAGCATTTGACATTCTAATGAGATCACATTAACATATAATATGCTTTGAAGTTTTGCAATAATATTTCAATCCTATTGTGAAACGTATTTTCTTTCTCAGACCCCTGACAATATGTTTGCTTAACTCCTCACAGCTGCAAATCCAGAAATCATTCCTTCATCCTCCATGGAGGTTTACTCTTTGTTTTCTACATAGATTTGTGCGATTTGAAGCAGATATCCAGCTGGTCTGTTCAATTCCACAGTTCATGTAATATTTCACATCAGACATCAGAGATTTGTAAGACACATATCCGATAGATGCCCATCAAATGGGGGTACCATTGGTGGCATCTGGTCACGCACCAGCCATACCCCCACAATCGCTGGTGTAAGATTTATCTACTATCTATGATGTACAAATAGTCTATGGGAGTCAGACATTAATAAGCCCATGGTAACCGCCTTCATCCAGTCTACTTGTATTTTTATATTCATTCTTTATGTTATGATGTTTGTTTAGTAAAGTTTATATATAAAATGGCTGGTCTATTATTGTATTAATTCAGCTATATATTATGTATTATTATTATTATTATGTATTATTACAGTAACTTTGCAAGACATTCAGGGTTTAAAATGAAAAAGCAACTTCCTGAAGTATGGTAGAAGTTTTAGTCGTAATCACAATTTTGTGTATCTGTCCAGGTTGGTCACTGTTCTTCCAGGCATTTCCATGTGGTTGAACCAGAAAACTTTAGTCAACGTTCGCAATCAAAAAAAGTTTTGGATATATAATATTTATGGACCAGATTCAGGTTTCTGCTATACCCCTACTATAAGGCACTTGTATGGATCAGTGTTCCGTGTGAGTCCTCCCAAACCCAACCCTTTCTAATTGTAATATACCTCCAGACAAATCAGATGCTTGGCTGCACAGAAAGAATCATTGGTACCAGAAATAAAAAAAAGTAGTAATGACATTTTTAACATTGTTGCAGCCTCATCTGGAATACTGTATTCTAAAGGTCATTTCTCCAGAAGTGCATAAATACATTGCAAGGCCAATGCACAGATGTTCAAATAAAATGGTACATGGCATGTGTCACAAAGCATAAAGGAAAGACTACAGATGCTTAATATGTACAGCTTAAATATGAGCAGGGAAAGGACAGGGGGATATGATAAGGAGGACAGGAGGATTGCATTATTTAAATAGAGAGTTCCATTAGGAACATGAGGTCACTGAACGGAGGACGGTTTATTTATAAGAAATCATTATGGACGAATCCAGACTTTATTAATAAACATCATTTGTTGAGCACTGAAAACGACCAATGTGCGCATACACGTAGGATCCAGATGTTTGTACCCTTACCTGTGTCTAACAGCAGGTTGGGAAGGGAATCGTATGTACTAATAGTATGCACTGTGTGAGGGGGATGCTATGTATATAGTATAGTAAGAAGAGCCATTACATAATATCCTTCCGCACCACCTTGATTCCGCACCACCTTGATTAAGTAAGGGTGGTGCAGAAAACTTAAAGGGCCAACATGCAGATTCCCATGTGCACAGGAGAAGTGTCCGCCACCTGCATCTGTTTCAAACTCAACTAAGGGCGGTGAAGCCTGAAACTGGTAGTAGTACAGGCTATGGTGCTAAGCCCATGGATTAACACCATACCGCCACATTACAGTGCCCAATTTGAGCCCTGAAACAGGATCATCAAAGCGGAGGCCATATAGAGACTTTAGCCTATATTCACTAAACTTCGGAAAAGGGGAGTTGTTTCCCATCGCAACCCATCAGATTCTAGCTGACATTCTCTAGTATGTAATAGAAAAGTGAGAGATATAATCTGATGTTGCTATGGGCAACAATTCAACAATAGCCTCTGTGCTATTTATTTGTTATTATGTACATATATAGATATATTCTTTGATGCCCGTACTACCATTTTGGCCACAACAGTGCTATCTTTTTCCCATTATATTATACATTTTATGTTTTGATTGCAAGAAGTTTGTCATTCTGTTTTGCCGTAACAGAAATTGAATATAGTGCTTTAAATACAGGTTTCTCCGGTACAATTAAGAGTCAGGGTCTAGGGTCTTTATGGCCCTAAAAACTGGCCCAGTGGCTTTTAGATGGACCAAGTGGCTTTTATCTGCTATCACGCTTTATGTTTTTGTGCATGTTTCTATATTTGCCAAAATCCCACAATAAAAGCATTATTAAAAAAGAACTATTCTGCAGAACAGTTAGGAAAAATCCACCTGCCTCGGTTATAAAGGTCTCTTGAATAGGAATGATTCACACAAGACACATGGGACTTATGTCGTCGGTCTGTGATAGTGAATCCTGTAGTTATCCACTGAGACATCAAAATAAAGTCTTGTTTTGTAGCCATAATGTTATTTATAGCAATATATTGATCTGCGTGAGTCAGTGTGTCAGGTACATTACTTTTCAAGCTGAAATGTGATGTTAATATAGTATGTCACCTGAGAAACACGGTCAATACACCATTGCACATGAAAACCACCATGAGCCTGGGAATCATTTGAGCTTTTGTTTTTCATATAAAATAAAATCTAAAAAGCAGTTTCATACAAAGCAACTTTGAAATAAAAGCAAGGACATGTATTTGTAAGCTCNTGGGAATGTACGGGACATCAAATGCATCACACAAAGCTCACTCGTTATTATTTCGACTCTGCTAATGAGTGATATAACTGGGTTTATTACATTGTGCTGTATTGATCGCCTTCCTAAACACCATGTTTCTGCACGCAGTAATCAGGTGGTTTCTGGGGCAGCGTGCATGTGCACCCCACATGTGCTCATGAGAATACCCTAGAATCCGCTGGGCTGGACACTCCCAGAATTCTATTCTAGCTATTTACTATAGTACTATCTACTATATATAATGTCTCTCTCACTGGGTCAATTCAATGAAAGACACTGATATTTCCAAAAGAAAAGATTCCCTTTGTAAAAGAGATCAATAGAGGATTGAAAGGTTATGAGACAGATAGAGGGTGGCATTTCCCTCCTGACAATATCCGATAATGGTGTGTCCTACAACTTTAGTAGATGGCAGCTGTTTATGTGTTGATAGCACAGAGGGAGTAAGAGTGAGAAAAATGATCATTAAATACTGTTTGTTTATGAATGTATATAAAGTAATGGAAATATAAATATACATGTCTCTTACTTATTCAATATACTGTATTAAAGTCTCATAAATCGTAATATATGGTATATATATATATATGTAAAATATATATAAATGATATACACACACAAAGTATAAGCCATGTAGTTGTGGATCCACACTCACTTATGTTTCACAATCCTGTGGAGAGCTAGGCAGAAGAAGCATAGAACCAAAGGGTTATACCTAACCGAAGCCAGCACGCAGTACAATCCAATTAAAGAATATCTATAATTGGATTGTGCGGGCTTGGGTTAGGTATAATACTTTTGATTTATATATATATATATATATATATATATATATATATATATATATATATATCTTATCCAGACTAAAAGCCCCTAAAGTCCCAACATAGGCCCACTGGTGCCCACTGTCAATCTCCATTCATAACCCTTAAATTGAGAAACTGACTGTGCAAACTAAGATCGTTCATTGCGTTGGGATCCCTTCATTTTCGAATCTCGGGGCCGGGGAGGCACTGGTTCAAAGTGACCGCAAGCATACGAAAGGTAGGTAACAGGGGAACTGTGAAGATTAGGAAGAACCCTAAATTCTACTAATAAATACAATTTTTTTATGTTTCAGCCTCCTCTTGTAAGTATGTCCATTCTCAATAACTGCCTCTTCTATATGTCCAACTATTCACTACTGTCCCTAGTAAGTGCGCTTGACCTTCATTTCTGCCCTATTCTATGTGTGTCCAGACTTCACTTCTACCTTTGTATATCCCCAACTTTTCCTTTCAATAACATATTCTAAGTTTACCTTATCTTTGCTGTCTTCTTTCTCATTGCTCCTCAGTACTCTCTCAGCTTAAATGATGCTGACCGAAAAAACTTCATCATTTAGAAAAGAAGCATTGGGATTGGCTCCTGTGGGAACCTGGTGCCATGAAATCTGTTTCCATGACATGGCCGCATGTGTTAAGATTGTGTAGCAATTTCGTGTGAGTAAAACATGTAAATTATAACTCCCTCAAATCTTGATAAATAGCACTATATTGTAACTAGTCTTATTTTATTTTAATATATCTTTATTCGGAAGCCAAAAAAATACAATCTTGTACACATAAAACTCTACAGAGCACAGAGACAAAAAGTGCAAAGGTGAAACCAAACAATGTGAACAAACGGAGGGCTTCCAAGGCAACTTTTACAATGAGAAACAATTAACAAAATAATGTGGCTAGAGATGGGAAATGGTTAAGAATAGGTAAGAAGAAAAAGGAAAAGAACCAGAGGAGGAGTAGAGGGAAGAAAGAGAGAGGGAAGGGGCTGGAGGGGAGGGGGAGGCATCCAGACGACACACATCAAGCAGACGACACACATCAAGCAGAAGGCAGAAAGGGCCAGTAACCAAGGGGAGAGCACCACCAAGGCATCGGGGCTGGGGACCCACCGCGGGGGGAGAAAGGACAACCTGACAAGGCAGATATGATCCCTACCCTAGCGGGCGGGCAATGTCCTGATAATGTGAGGTAGTCTTAAATTCCCGCCAAGCTAACCACGTAGCAGTGAATGAATTCAGGGGACCTCCAGTGCACTGGAATAATGGCCTTAGCAGCACTGTTCAGGTGTTGAAGAAGCGTTTTTTTGTATCTCGACAGCGGAATATCAGTGAAATTCNGCAACCAGAAGGACGGTCCAGAGGGCACTGGTGTCCCCAAGATAAGGGAGGCCAGATCTTTAACTTTAAGCCAATAAGGGACCAGTTTAGGGCAGTTCCACCAGATATGCAAAAAAGCACCTACCTCTGAATCACATCTCCAACAAGACCCTGAGATTCCCAGACGCATGTGCGAGTTGGACAGCGGTACCAGCGGAGAATAACCTTATAGTGTGTTTCCTGTGATGGGTGAGAGTCTGCGTAGTTTACCCCAAGAGTAGAGCAGGGGGCGTATAAGGGGGTGTGGGAAGGAGGGAAGCTTGGAGAGCCAAGGCACAATAGCGGGTGGACAGTCCAGGAAACCTGCCTCAATCTCCACCCACTGCTTAACCACGGGTGTTCTAGACCAACAGTCTAGAACAGTTGGGGAGTTGGAGCCCGCCTTGGGAGCGTTTACGAAACAACACATCCTGACTGAATCGAGATGGCTTCCCACCCCAAATAAAGTCCCGAATGAGAGCATGGAGGGCAGTAAAATATCGCTGAGGGAGAGCGATCGGGAGGGTTATGTATAAAATCTGCGGAAGNACGGTCATTTTGATTATGTTAATCCGGCCCAGCCAGGAGAAACCCCCGGATTTCCATCTAGCGAGGTCCAGTCTAAGTCGTGTCGGAGACGGGGGGAAATTTAGGGCCCCAAATTTGGTAGATTCAATCATTAAGTTAGGCAGAGAGATTAATGGCTGCGTCACAAAAGCCAGGAGGTCATCCGCAAAAAGGGCTAATTTATGCTCGACCCCACCCACCACAATACCCCGTATATTAGGGTTCCCACGGACAGAGCGCGCAAGCGCCTCCATACACAAGACAAAGACCAGAGGGGAGAGCGGGCAGCCCTGCCTAGTCCCATTCCTAATGCAAAAAGGGTTAGATAAGGAGCCATTGAGGCGGGCGGAAAGGGTCGCGGTAGAGCGCCAGGATCCACTGAGAGCACATCGGGCCAAGACCCAAGTGATTGAGAACACCGGCCAGGAAGGTCCATCCCACCCTGTCGAATGCTTTCTCGGCATCAGTAGTTAAGAGCAGACCAGGGGAGGAGGAACCCTCCAGGCAGTAGATCAAATCGATAGCCTTGGCCGCATTGTCGCGCGCTTCCCTGCCCTTAAGGTGGTTGGCAATCAATTTTGCAAAAAGTTTTATATCCACGTTAAGCAGGGAAATGGGGCAGTAACTCGAGCACAAGGCAGGGTCTTTACCCTCCTTGGGGATAATAGTAATGTGAGCTTCTAACGACTGCTGTGGGAATGGGTAAGAGTCTGATATCCCGTTAAATGCTTTCAAGAGAAGCGGCAAAAGTTTAGGGCCAAACATTTTATAATAAAGGATAGTAAAACCATCAGGGTCGGGACTTTTCCCCGATGGGGAGGATTTAACTGCATTCTCCAGCTCAGGAAGGGTGAAGGAGGCCTCAAGAGCAGCTCTGTCCCCCTCAGCCAGAACAGGGAAACCACAATCTCTAAGGTAGGCCATAACTGAGGCCCCGGGCATCTTCCAAAGAGGTAACCCTGTCCGCCAGGGCAGAGAGGTCGGTGAGAATGGTAGCCACGGCTGTGGAGAGGGACTCCTGAAGCGTCTTCTCCAGGTCCAGGATGTCCTGCTTGGTGGACAGGGACTTCAGGTGGGTGAGGATTTCGCTGATATCCGGTGGGTCCCCCTTATGAGACAGGTAGGGGCTGCCGTGTGGAGTATAGGGATCTTCTGAGGTCACAGGCGTTAGGTAGTGGCGTAAGTCTCTCTGCGGCGAGGAGTCCCCAGCTTGCGACAACTGCGGTCGGTGAGTGGAGCGCTTTGTTCTTCCCATACGGAGACAACAGAGAATTCAGGCAGCCAGGAGGAGCATGAATACAGAGCGATGACAAGCAGACATGGGCGCGCCGCCAAGCGCCTTTCCCTACATAGGAGCAGAGCCCATAGTAAATAAAGTGATCATATCAAGAAGCAGGCAGGGGCCCAAGGGCTGCACGTGAGTACAGGAGCCAAATGAGATGTCACTGATGGGGAGAGAGCTAAGCTGCAGCTTAATGAGAGGCAGGTGCCCAGCAGGGGGTATTGAGGTCAGTACACAAGGGCTATGAGTTGCCTTAGGCCAGAGGGGGGGGATACTGGGCCCCCACGAGAAGAGATGCTGGGTCCCCACAGGCAAGCCGGAAAGTCAGGCAGGTATCTGCAGCACTGGAGCCGGGGGCCTACAGGCATTGAGCCCTGCCCTGCACAGGGGATGCACAGAGGAGCCGGGACCCCAGGGGCAGATGGAGCAGCAAGTCTCTGCAGGGGAGGCAGATGACACGGCAGGGGGGGGGCAGCACCCCAAGCCACTGATCTGGGGGAGCAGGAGGAGTGCTCACCGACCCCAGCAGGGATCGCCTGCAGCTGCCGCGATGCGGTGGGGGGGGTGGTTTGACGTCCAGCCATGGAAACCGCCGACCTCCGGAGAGGCTCAGCACCAGCTGGCAGGAGAAGGAGCAGGCAGACGTGGGCTGCGGAGGAGTCCGTCACATCACAGCAGCGGACGATGGTGGACAGTGTGGGGCGCGGCGCAGAGCACACACAGGGCAGCAGGACAGAGCTCCCGAAGATGCGACCAGCCACCATGAGCGTTAGGCCACTCCATAACCAGTCTTATATACTCCCCCCTCTCTCTCTCTCTCACTCTCTCTCTCTCTCTCTCTCTCTCTCTCTCTCTCTCTCTCTATATATATATATATATATATATATGGTAGTTTTTAATTTTTAAATATCCTTGGCCCAATTATATGGGTTTTCAGGTGTGAGCTTCCAAATGAAATGGGATTGTCCAATCACATCGTTGCCAGGGGTAGAAGAGAGATAAGAACTACACACCAAGTTAGAGTAAACCCCAGGAGTTATTGACCCTTGTATCCTGACAATATGTCAGACGCATATAACATTGCTTACTCGGGCTTGTTAACATATAGAAGATTCACATAAGGAAGTAACAGACAATGGTTCAAAATACTTTAAATGACATTATTTATGTGTGACGTTTATTATATGATATGGGCACACCCTGACGCTTTGGACATCTGGAGACAGTTTGCTCATAACGTAATGGGCATTGTTGTGTCTTGTAGCCAAGCTGACTTTATTAGAGATATATAAAATGTGACACATGAGTTACAGGCTGGCTGCATGGTTGTATCCTTCTAGTTACAGGCCTCTTGTGTTACATTTTACTTAGTGTCTTCAAACTAAAAAAACACATACTAAAATGAACACAAGAGACCTGTTATACCTGTTGTACATCCAATTTTAGTGTAATATTGTACTGCTCAAACAAACATGGATATGTAATTGTAATTCACACGTCATAGCTTTTACTGGATAAAACTATTCTGTTAACTGTGTATAACATTATTATGCATGGTCTATGGTAAAAACAATGGTTTAGATGCATATGTTTAGTAAAACATGACTATACGCTTCAAAGATACACATAATTCCAGCGACAAAATCTATGCATATAAACAATTTTGTTGACAAAACATCATCATCTGGTGGTATAAAACAAAAAGTTATTCATGCATAATCCACAAAACACTTGAAGCAGATGTAAAATATGCAGCTCTAGANGTAGATAAATCACAAGTGTTCCCTTCAATAGTTCTTTAATCCAAGTCCCAGATAAAAAGGATAGTTTTAAATCCACCAGATGTGAGACAAGAAGCCATTTTAGCAACAGATATATAAAATCTGCGCTGTGGAGTGTAAACGTGACCACTTGCAGCAGAACATAGTAGTGTTCGATTAAATTTAACCATACGCTGGTTGATAAATGACATATGTATGATAAAACTATTACATTAAGTCAGCCAACAATATGACTTCATTCTAAATATTACATAAACAAAAATTATTCATTCATGCACAAAAAATTTCCNCGCATCTTAGCCAACAAATTATCAACACATCATACATATATCAAGCAGCCACTTCAGAATGACAGAACTGAACATGTTTACAAGATATAGCTTAATAGAAGTTATGTACGAACTGTTACTGTTACTTATAAATGCATTAGATATAACAATCTATTCTAAATTAGAAGTAATATTCAAGAGACCATNTTGGATATTTACCAATATTTTTATGCCATTTGTTCAACAATAAAAACAATAAAAAAATAGAAAAATAAAAAANTATTGATGGACAGAATATTTTGTGGAGCACATTTAAATCTCCTTTGGTTTATTTTGAGAAAAAAAATATGCAATAAAGTTCTTCATACTTTATATTATCTAAACCTACTGTCATAACAATAACAATTTTGTTATTTCCTAAAATTGATTCNGTCTCACACAATGCGTTTGTGTAACTGGTGTGTTAATTATTTCATGTTACATAAAGGTATTATTTATCCAATTCACAATCACAGACTTAAACTATTGCTGTTACATTATGTAATCTTAAGTGCATCAACACTTTTATAATTTCAATAATATAATGTTGAAATAAAAAGAAAGTAACTTTGGGTAACAGTGAGAGGGATAAAAATATAGTATATATAGCATAGTACGAAGTAAACATATATTGCAATATAACAAGATATGTTTGTATATATGTCAGCAAGTTATAAAATAATATTTAAATATTGTATACACCTCACTATGTGCATTTGCAGATTAATGAACTAAAAGGGCTTATACCCCAAAATATTGGGGGGGTCTCCCCTTTTTTATGTGAGGTGTAGCCTGACCTATTTAAATTCTCCAGGCCTGGTTTTTGATGGCTACTTCTTAAGAATGTGAGAGTTAGTTCTCATTATAAAACATTTGATGTGTGACCCAATTTTGGGACTCTCATTGCTAATAGTGACACTAAGGGGCTATGGGTCTTAATGGAACCATTAGCATGTATGTTCCAATCCTCTGTAGGTTTTCGGTACCATTTAGACCAGTAGTTTTATTGTGTTGGTATTTGGATAGAAGATGTCATATGGTAAGTTTTACTAAAGGGGAGTTTAGCCCCAGATCCAACCACACAGATTTGGCCATACCCCATTGTAATGGAGCCAAAAGCCCAAACCTCATCCCAATCCCTGAACCATTTGGAGAAATTTGTATATAACAATGACATTTAGACAAATTGGNACATTTACAAGTTTAAATTTGTCCCTGAAATTTGGTAACAGANCATTTATTTAACTACTTTGATGCGTTTCTGTACAACTTATATAGTGCTATATGTGTAAACATGACAACTAAAAGTAAAATATAAATAATTGGAAATAGAAATAACGATAGTAATAATTCCGACAAAAAAAAGTCTTAAAGTTATTAATTTTAAGACTCGTTTAGCAGTAAGGATGAGAAGGAATGTTGAGCTTCTTTTCCTAAACAGTAAGCGATAAACGCAGAAGCTGTTAAGTTGTTTAGAACTGAAAGAAACCGTTCCTTGGATTATTTTATAGTTTCATTACAACTTAGCATGATTTTTGGCAGCGTGTATTCTTCAGAGAAAATTCTCGTAAACTGACCAAACTTCTTCTATAGCAACAGTAAAGACAGCTAATTAAAAGCCCCCAGTAACATGCCATCTGTATGATGTCATCTCGTACAGTCCAAATAAATCACTTCCTGGATGCGATGCAGAGAAATCCAAGAGCAGCAGTGGTCTCAGTCTACAGAGAAAAAGCTCTTTGGGGACACACTATATGATGCAGAAGAATGTTTATTTTTTTACATTGAAAAGTTTAAAGTACTTTTGTCTATGTCTCTTTTATATATTGGTTATATTTTACAGACACTGTCTTCTGTTATATTACATAATATTCCAGCTTGTGCAGCGTTCTCTGAATATATCTTGCGATAAGTCTAATGAGAGATTAAAGCTGTTGAGAGAGCATGTGCAGGCGCACAACTCCGGGGGGTGTTATGGGTGCGGCTGTTATGGGGCCCAGTGGAGAGGGAGCCCAATAGCAGTCGCTCCTGTGCACTGTAAGCTGCAACTGTCAGAGGGTGAAAGCTTAAAAAAGCACAGTACTATAATTACCCGAGTTTACCTGATCCGAGTACTGAGTTGAGCTGAGATTTAAGGAGATAAAGGAATCGCATTATAATGCCCAGTTAAGTTTATATTGAATATATGAACTNAAATAAAAGTTGACGTACCTGAACGGACTAAGATGTACATTGATCCTCAATAAGAACTAAGGACATGAGCTTTAATTATTATGTCATTTAAGGAATACAGAGGCATAGCATGATAGTCAGTGGCAGTAGATGACCATGGTGGTTAAAGTGCAACATGTATACACTTTGCTTAGTCATCCTCAACCTCTTGGCTTAAACTAGGCACCAAAATTGACCAAGCCGAAATTATGCAGTTTTAGCTATTTTTATCATTTGTTGAAAACAAAATTCAGATCTAAAACCAAAACCCACAAGGGCTGTTTTACCTAAATAAACCCNGACCCAAAACACAAAGGGAGATGCAGATCCAAAAACAAACCCCCCCAAAAATGGCCGACACATCTCTAATTTAGATGCACAGAGCTTTCTATAACACCTAGATTTCAAGGTCTGCCTGTCGCCCTCTCCTGACGGGACAGGGAAACTAGGTAAAAACTGCTGCTGGCAAAACAAATGCAAAAATGCAATTGTTGCACAGCTCCAGTCATTTA
Source organism: Platyplectrum ornatum (assembly GCA_016617825.1). Lineage (NCBI taxonomy): Eukaryota > Metazoa > Chordata > Amphibia > Anura > Limnodynastidae > Platyplectrum > Platyplectrum ornatum. Next base: position 18,155 of record JABWIB010007011.1, read on the forward strand.
CTTCTTTATATAAAGCCGTCTCACCGATTGTCTGACAACCTATATATATATATATATATATATATATATATATATATATATA
>JABWIB010007012.1:0-12105 GCA_016617825.1 Platyplectrum ornatum
TGCACTTGGGGGGGCTGCTCAGGCTGAGACCTTCATGCACTGGGGGGGCTGCTCAGGCTGAGACCTTCATGCACTGAGGGGGCTATCATGTGCTTGGGGGGCTACTCAGTCAGGGGGCATCATGCATGGTGGGGGCTGCTCATGCAGGGGATATGATTTACTTGAGGGCTGCTTAGGCAGGGGCTTATACTGCATGCAGATTATTTTATTGTGGGGTCTCCAGAGAGATGGTGCATGTTATAGTGAGGTTGCACAACCAGGTTGAATCGTGTAACAGGGACTGCATGTCTTAGTTGGGTCTGAGCAGTCATGTACTGGGGTTCTCACATAGTATAGAGGAGTCCATACAGCATGTGGGTTCTCCCANGTCCTATACTGGGGGTCTTTACAGGGAGACAGTATTTTGCGTTGGGATATACACAGTATTTCTTATAGCAAGGTATATTTTATTGTGTGGGTCACCATGGTGCATATTTTAGTGGGTGGGGGGATCTTCATAGGTATTGTCAATATCATATGGGGGATCTTGATAGCCAAAATCATGGCTTTTATGTATTGTTATATTATGGAGAGGGACTGCATGGGTCTTTTGCATATTTTAGTGGGGGGTCTGCACTGGCATTATACTGAGCAATCTTCCTGTAGTGAGGGCTCTGCATTTGTCCGGGATGCCTCTTTATGTATAGTATGGACTGTGGATTGCAAGGATGGTTTCCTCAGAAGTGTCACGGTTTGGGGACTGGGGTTACAAGGACACCTTGGACTATTTAATAGACTTCTGGGTTAGTGGTCTGCCCCTGGAGCTGCTGCACACTGGGTTTTGCAGAGTAAATGAGCTGGTGGGTTTGGTGTCCCCGGGGTACATGCATGAATAGGTCCTGGGATTGTGTACATCTGATGTATACTGCAGTGTGCTGAGCCGCTGATACTCTCACACTGTGACAGGCATTACGGAGACCACTCTGCTTGTGATAGTACAGGACGTATGAGCATGGAAGCAGCCTTTGTTGTGTGTGAATGTGGCCGCACACTATGATTGTCCGTCCAGGGTTTCCACACTGCATCCTCCCTGTGTTCCTGGTTACACACAAATTTACACCCAAGTGTAAGGAGCCCTGTTTGTGTATTTGACTACAGGGGGTTCTGTGACTACACACTCATTTGTGCTTATGTGTGAAAAAATCTCTGGCCGCCGTGTTTTGGTAGCATGCTGAGTTTTCACACATTACAATGTATACTAAATCTGGTGTTTGTGTGTTAAGTCATCGCTTAGCTGGTTGTGTTGGTGTGTAAATGAGTATACTCAAGCATTGTGAGAATAATTTCCTCTANAGGGTTTTTATTATAGCGAGATTNCCGTGTGTGTGGCATTGTGTGTGCAATCTCTCCTCAGCCCACACAACCACAACACTTGTCACATTAATCCTCACAATCTCTGCTGTGTTTTTGGATTTGCAGAATTAATCACACCCCTGTCAGCCTTCTTGTGCTGCAGTTGTTTTGATTATTAATTAGATATCAGAATTGTAATGTGAGAGCATATGTACCCCCTTAGTGTACATCCATCAATCCTGCTCAGGGTAACAATCAGGAGCTTACACATAGGCCTGGGCTGTGCACACAATGTATGAAACGCTCTCTTCCCATACATACCATATGTCAGCCATGGCACTGGCCTGGTGTCCGTATTGGCTATTTTTCTCTTTTGATGGGTAATAACAGTCCTGGGGTGTGTAAATTCGGGGTCTAATAATTGCTGGTGCTTTGGCATGTAATATTCCCGGTCTTCTGCTGTGGCAGTGTGAATTCCTTATAAACCTCTTCGTGTGTGAACCGGTTGATTCGAGAATGATGATTTCTGGATGGCAAAAGCCACAGGTAGTTGGAATGAGGAAATGGCCCTGTATGGTGGTGGTTAAACCTGTATGACGTGACGGAGGAATCGGCATTCCTCCTCTGGAATTTATGTGCTGGTCTTATAAACACTGTGTCATCATCTTTAGGGTCCNGTTATTCTGTGCACGTTATAGAATAGTGTGGAACAAGCATTCTGTTTAGAGGGTGCGATTACAGAGATCAGAACCTGTGTCCGCCATCTTGTTGGTCTCTGTACTAGCATACCCATCATTTTACTGGTTTTACCCACCCAAGGTTCCTGATGGTTATGGTGACCAGGTGTAATTGGGATATTATTCATACCTTTTGCTTGCAAAAAGGAGAATTCCTCTTGTAATTTGTCGATGGTATTCAGGATTGTTCCGTAATTTGCGTTCTGTTTCCTGTGCGTGGGTTTGTGCCAGTAATACTTCCTCATCTCTGCCTATGTTCTGTGCCCCTGGAGAGACTGGCATCTCCACCACAGGCCTTCAAAGGAACGGCTCGTAAAAATTCAATTGGCTTTCTTAGCGAGTGTTTCAGCGGCGTGGTTCTGTGGCGGACAGGAGTTATAGAGGACTGCGGGGAGCAGTGGGATCGATGTGTCCAGAGTAAATCGCCTCTTGGATGCATTCTTTATTTGCGCGCTCCTCTTCCTCCCAGGGAGCACATTCTGCAGGATTTACGGGCTATTTCTGCTTCTTTCCGATCACGGAGAGAAGGTCCAGGGCCCAGGTTATCGCACACACACTTATACATAATATATGGACAAGGCTGAGCTGTAAGGTGAAGCTTAGACTAACACTATGAAATATGTATGCTGAGCGAGGGGGGCATCTGGCTGAGGCGGGTGGGAATCTGGGTCGCGGACACGTGACGGCGCACGTGTGCCCTGTCTGAGATTGGAGGGCAATACAGCAGTATGTTGAAGCGGCGGTTGCAATTTACACGATTGTGGTGACGTGGGTGGCGCATCCTTTACATTCCAGGATTCGGAGATAATTGCTCGTTTGGGGAGTCCAATTAGAGCCCACATAAATGTATGGCCAGAATTTCTAATTAACAATGCCTAATACATTTAGGGATAAAATGGGGGGGTGGGTTTCACATACAAACCCATTCTATATCTCTTCTGTCCTCGATGTATCTCACATCACATGCGTCCTCTGCAAAGAGGCAAGGGGTTAATCTCTCTCCAAGGATGTGTTCAGGTTTCGGGAATGAAGTGGCTTCTCCTACAGGAGGTGTCTCCCACGTCTGGGAAATAATTTGTTCTAGAGATTCCGCTGTGTGAAGCCATGCAAGCCGTTCCTCAGATATGGCCGCCCGGTGGTGCTATTTCATTGATCGATATGAGTGGCTGGTTAAACTTCTGAAAATGCACAAGAAAAGTATGAAATGTGGTATAAATGAGCGCAGAGCGTATAAAGTAATAGAGATTGAGGATTATTTCTAGCACCTCAGAGTTCAGGATGAGACGGGGATGGAGCACAAGCTTCATTGACTTATTTTTGTTAACATTTTAATGCTGGTCATGTCATGGGTGCAGACAATGTACAGGAGTCTTGTTGCTTGGTAGTTGGCATTTATTGCGTAGGNCACTGGGTGAAATGCTAGCTGCTGCCCCAGAGGTGCCAATCAGAATCAGTTATGTTTGGTAATACATAGCCACACGTCATATTTCGTAATATGTCTGTATTTCATCCATACAAATTGAACATACCAGCTGAAGGTTTTATTAGGATTAAAACTCCCATTGGAGGAAGCTAATATTGCTCCGTGTGACATACACATCCTATAATTCCTTCTCCGCATGGAGTTTGGCTTTGATTGGCAGGAGACTTATTACCGTTATGTGGAGTTAGAGCAGGATTCGTTAGCGCGGGCTGTGGTTCCTGTCCTTGGAGGGATGTGTAAATGAGGAGNACACATCTTTGGGGAGAGGCTGTCGTCATGTAAGGAAAATGATGGTGTTCGTCCTCTCGTACGCCTTATCGGGCTCTTGTGATCAGTTTTTTTTTATCTTTGGTGGTTTTTGGTCATCAGAATGGAGATTGTTAGTATGTTGCGATTGCTCCAGTGTGTGTATATGTGTAGTGTTCAGTTACATGCTTACATGTGAGATGTTCACACTTAAACCAGCTCAGTGCATTGTGTCTGTCATGAGAAGTGCGACTTGTGACAATTTTACTTTGCTTATATCTAATATAAACATTAATGATCACCTTAAAAGTGACAACAATGCTTAACCACTGAGTAACCACCATCGTGTTATTATTTACACAGTGTATTCCGAGTGTGTTGTCTTTAACAGGTTGGCTTCTTGATGTATTGAGTAACTTGTATTGAGTCGTATTATTCTGGTCTAATTATAACCCGTCAATCCCTGACGGGAAAGCTGGGCAGACCTTGCGAACGCTGGCCTCCATTAGGACCGCTCAGCACACTTGTTTAGGGGTGAATAAACACGTTCCTTGGTTCTGGTAACATTTTTTCTGAAATAAGTAAAGTGTAAATGGTTAGAGAGTAAAAGTTGATGCGACCGCTGTAAATCAATGTATTGTTTCGTGGTAAAGATATAGGATACAGCATTGTTCTGTGCTGGCCTGGTGTAATGCCATTAAAGGGTTAAATCTAGATGGAGCGACCCTCTGTCACCTGGGGTCATTACTAATAAAATGTCATCGGCGCGGTCCCACCCAGGCCAGGATAGATGGTATCGGTGGGCCCTGTAATTACATGTTGAGGAGTGAGGCCAATTGTGTAGAAGAGGTGATCTTATCAGTTTTCTGGTAGAAAGTAATTAGAGAGCAGTGTCTCGGAGCAGCTTTGGAGGGAGCGGCGGCCTCCTCTGTCCCCTGTCCCTGCCATGATTGTCTTGTGTGAGACAGACTGACCTCCCCAGGGGTGTGTGGGGGGGTTTCAACATTCTTCTGCTTTCTGCAGCTCTCTCAACACCCTGACCTGGCCTGTGTCTGGGAAACTGAGGAAGACGGGGGACTTCTACGAGGGACAGGAGGGTAGGNATAATGCTGTGTGACTGGATCATACAGAGCACTGAGAACCTTTACCATACACCCGACCGGTCCATTGTATAATAAATAACTAGTTTCTGCAGGATGGAAAGTTCAATGTCGTCATGGTCCATATTGGTGAAAGACGTTGGTCTACCACGACCACATATCATAGTTGCCCTATCTGTAGAGCTATGGGATCTCTTCTGTTTGTGTAAATAATGTGTAAGTTTTCACAAGCAATTTAATGGCATTTGTTTAGATTCAAATATTCATTTACACTTTTCATACTATTTCAAAACCAATGCCCTGGTGACCAACCTTGTACGCTGATCACTAGTAAGTGCACACTCCACCCCATGTTGTAGATAATCACCAGCCTTATACTCTGATCACTAGTGAGTGCACACTCCACCCCATGTTGTAACTAATCAACAGCCTTGTACACTGAACGCTAGTGAGTGCACACTCCACTCCATGTTGTAGATAATCGCCAGCCTTGTACTCTGATCACTAGTGAGTGCACACTCCATGTTGTAGATAATCGCCAGCCTTGTACACTGATCGCTAGTGAGTGCACACTCCATGTTGTTGATAATCAGCAGTCATGCACATGGGCACACTGGACTGTCTGCATTCTGTGCTGTATTCTAGCTGTCTGTCATGTCCTAGCTAAGCACATAAGNATCTCCTTCTCCTCTCACAAGTGAGTGTGCTCTCTCCCTTTCGATGAGCACCAGCTTTACACATCTGACAAGTGCGCGGACGTGCACCGTTTTCCCAGCAGCAGCTGCTCCATTTCCGAGTCTCCAATCCATCTCGCTGCCTGTGATCTAGTTCTGCGCTGTTCTCTGTAATTGTGTCACTAGAGACAGGGTGAAGCGGAATATAAGAGGCTCCATTAAACAGTGAAGTGTCACCTGGAGCCACAAGGGAGAGCTCTCAACGCTGCAACAACATGTGTGCGTGCAGCGCCCTGGGCCTGTCCTGTTTATTTACCCAGATACTGGCAATTCACAATATATTCCCACAACCAGCCCGCTTCTCGTTCACTGCAATCTGTAGTGTGAAGTGGCTTTTGTCTNTGTCCATTTACGTGTGGCGACCTCTGTATTAGAAACTCATTGAAGGTCTTCAACCTGGAAGCTTGGGACTGCAAAGCAATAACCTCTGCATGTCTAGGTCTATGACACTGGCTGCGCAGGGAATCATCACTTGGTGCCGTTAAGTCACCGCAGTCTGCAGGTAGCAACATGGGATATTTCCCAGCCGCTCTCCTGCCCTTATAGCTGGTGGTATAAAGGNCCTAGGCTCCTTTTCTAAGATATTTTAACTGGTGTTTGCTCTGATCATGAGGGAGAGTCTCATAAAAGATCTCACAGGCAGAAATCACATGTAAATATTACTCTGGTCAGTTTATTTTTTTCCCCTCCAATTGTGTAATATGTTTAGCCAGTCATACATTGTGCAATGGGGACATCATGTATTGATCACCACACTGGCCAGTACAGCGGCCATCAGCGTCAACCAGACGCTTGTACGCTAAATATTCCTTGCACGCGTCCTAATGAGGGTCTTTGTAAGTTACAGCTTGTGTTAAGCTTTATATTTTATATAAGGATGAACATAGGACATTTATCAGCTCTGCAACACTGTTGCAGACTGTAAATATACACATCTGACAGGTGTGTGATTGTCATGGCTCTAGTTTTGGTGGGGGTGTACGTCCTTTCACACATCTCTCCAGGGTTGTGTACAACCCTGGTAGACATGTTCACCAGCCTGGTGTACCTACAATGTCCCTGCATTGGCCAAGGTTGTAACTGTCCTGAAATAGATGGTGTCTGTACCAGCGTAGCTTTGGTTACTGATATATTCCAGTGTGAGACATTTGTTGGTATTGTCACAGTTTAAGTGAAGGCCAAAAAATAAAAATAAAGAATACCTTTTTTTAAAAAAAATCAGCTCGTGAAAGTGTAATGTGCTTGGTATTTCTTGCCATGTAACCGGGACACGTCTGCATGTTTTCTCTGTGTAAGTATGTAACAATTGCATGAATAATACAGTGACACTTGTCATGTCCTTAGTTGTATGACATGTAACTGGAGGGAATAAATTTCCTTTGTGTATATCAGAGGCTGTAGGCTATAGCTTGAATCCCCCTCTTTGTACATGAGGTTTGGCCCATACTTCATGTAGGGTGTAGACTACCATTCTGGATTCTACCAACTGGTCTTTGGTCAGGACCAGCCAATACCTTTCACTGACTTCTTGTAATCCCTAAGGCCTATGAATAAATGGTTACCATTAGTGTGATATCTTGGGACCAGTGTTATGATTAGCTTGTGTTTCAGTCTCTTGCCAGGATTTGTGCATTGTGTGTGTGTGTGTGTTTTTTGGATTGTGTTCCGACACCACACAACATGTGTTTCAGTTCTATCCAGACCCCTGATCACTAGAACTGAAACACTTTTAGCNCATGGCACATCCATGGAGTTGATGTGTGGTTATATGATTTCCCGACCCGCCGGGTGATGGAGAATTGGATTTANGTTTCAGTTTTACAGGATAGCCTTTCTAAACGACGCCGCCATCTCCTTTGTTAGAGGGCAAGGATGGGAAGTCTTTGGTAGGCACAGGTTTGCACTTAGAATTATGGATGATTTATCTATGTTTTAGGGGCTTTATATACACATGGAATTACATTTGTATGCTGGTTTTTGGTGAAATTCATTAGCGCTGGTCAATTATGGTCTCTCCGATGTTGGTGCAGGACCCATATGCTGGCCACACGCCTGTGCGATGCGGCATTGCCCACTCCCGCCAGTAGCATTGCATTGCTGAATCTTGCCTGCAGCATGTGATGTAAATCTCCACCATGATCGCGCACATATATGGCTCAGGGAAATTTAGGAAGAGGCACTGCCAAGTTAGGGATGATGTCATTGTGTTTTCTTTTATAGTGACGCAAGAGGTGTAACATAGTTGTTGAGGTTGGAAAAAAAAGACATCAGTCCATCAAGTTTAACCTTTGATCCTAATTTTATGCCATATGCTGATGTCAGTCATATTAGATTGACCAATATGTCCAGACCCACCCTTTTATATCATATGTCTCACTGGGTGAGGCGTAGGGTAGTGGGGATGAATAAGGTGGAATCGATGGAGTCTATGTGTAGCTTGTTCCAGTGTATGCTCGTGTAAGGAGTTAATCTATTCCTTTCTTCTTGAGGCTTAGGCTGACCATTGTGCCAGGGCATGCTTTGTGCGGCCCCAGAAATCTCCAGGGTGGGAACCATACTCTGGTTTCCTGTGTGTGCCTCAATGCGGAGGCATTGGTTAGATCGCTCTGCATGGGGTGAATTAATACAGGATGCTGTATCTCAATGGAAAGTATAAAAATCGGGCACGAGATGCTGTCTGAATGCTGCCGGGCTCCTCGTGATGCAGTCTTATGTAAAGACAGAATGAGGTGGGGGCTCCCTACTGGCTCCTACACATCCATAAACTGCCTGGCCTGGGGCGTAGGCGTTGCCCCAATGATGACTTGTTCTTCATTCTCTAGCCTTAATGCTGAATGTCTAAACAGCACTGACTCCTGCTGTCTGCCATACTTGTCCTCTGCCAGCTGTAAATGTGCTCCCTCTCCTGTTGTGTATCATGATACATCTGTGGACAGTGCACCTGATCCAGACCTATGCGTTACAGCCAATACCAAACTCAGGTGGTGCAGGGAATGGGGTTAAATGCTGCCAGGTCCCCCCATGAGTGGGGGACATTCTTTATACGAATGGACTTTAAGACCTCTGCTCAAAGGAAGCATCCAGTCCAATGTCCTGAGAAGTATAGGGTAGAAGAACATATATTTTTGGTTTATTCAATGTAAATGCTCCTTTGTGCAGATAGCCTTTCCATTTCTCTTTGTAACATTGACAGTGACGTAAAGCTGCATTTTTCCTTCCACCATCCAGTCTGTTTCCTTGCCACCACGCAGGTTGAGTACCCTTTATTTTACCATATCGCAGGTCAAGGATTAATTTGTGTCTTGGCTGCATCAGATGACAAGTAGCTGCCGTAAGATAAAGCCAAGTGTGTAAAAATGGCTACGACCTTGTACCCNCACAAGGCTACCAGGCCAGACGTGGGTCAGCTGACCAAATGAGCCGGAGGCTGCGGTTGTATCGGCGTAGTCCGCTTGACACTCTCTGTCTTCATACGTTTCCCTCTGGTGTTTAGATTCTATATAAAGGAAACTCTTAAGCCTTGTTAATGCTTTTATTGACGTTTGTTGATGCTCCTCTCCCTCCGTGACATTACCCGATATGTTCTTGGATGTAGAAGTGTAAAATGTCTTCCTACGTTCAGAGGCTTCCCGTCTGGCTGTGGCTGGNAATTTGGACCTGGCGGCTTTTCCTGGTTGTGTATTCATCTGATATTGGTGGAATATGCTGTCCATCTTGTTATATGACCCATGATGCTCCATGATGTCAAAGAATTGTNGTGTCTTCTGCATGTAGCTTTATTTATTTTTTGCTATATAGAGTTGCGATAACGCTAAGGCTGTCCATATATTATGACACTGGTTCTTGTTGTCCTGACTCTTATTGATAGGACAGTGTTGATGATATGTGCAGTGAAATATATTAGGGTATCTCTAGTTGTNAGTAACAATGCCGGAGTCTTTCTAGTAACGATCCGGTATAAAATATAAAGCCGGGACGGCCGCATTACAGAGGTTGTGAAAATTCTCCCATTTGTTCCAGCGTGAAATCTGGAGACGTTAATCCTGCGCCTGTCACAGGACACAGAGGATGAGGACGACCCTTTTACGGTGCGCGCTTTGCTCACTTCAATCCCACATTTGCAGCATGAAAGGATGCGAGGAGCGCCAGAGTCCCCTTCTCTGCTGGCGGAGTGATCAGTCAGCGGGCTGAATGCGTCTGTCACAGGCACCATTGTACAGCTCTCTGCCTGCTTCAAGAGCCGATCGCCTCTTATTATCATATATTTTCTTTAAATGCGACACATCAAGAACTGTTGTGGCTTAATCTAAGGTCCTTGAAGCGGCCCCATTCACTGGCCAGGAATTCCTTCCATCTCTGTGTGAAAGGAGAAGCTGTTTCTTTCAGGGGTTTGTACGTTTATTCCCGGTATTATGCTACAGATACTGCAATGCAAAGAATACTGCAAAATGAATATTATCGCAGTGGAGGCATTGGAGGACCCCCATCATCGGTGTTATAGGGTTCCCGCAAAACTTGCAATCCTCCCATGCCCTCCTCTGCCAACTGGGTCACCTGGCATCTTAGAAGCTAACATATTTTGTACTGGGTAGTCTGGGACGGTCCTGGTAGCCCAGGATGGTAGGTTGGTCTGGGGAGGGGGTATGGTCTTATAGGTTTGTCTCTATACTGCATGTACCAGGATCTAATAAGGGTAATTAGAAGGTTCCTGTTTGTATGTGTGCAGAATTAATGGTTAGATGTCCACTAATACTTTCCAAATCTGCTGTGTGGCGTGNTGAAGACACGTGGGTGATGGTCTCTGATCTCCTGTTTGTTTTTTTTATTACACATTCGAGGATTGAAGTTNCTAGGAACCATTACTTTGGATGATGCATATATTTCTGTATGGACTATCCGTAGATTATAATGCTGTCCTCCTCTCCTCGCCGTCCCACATGGAGCTGGCTGCTAATATTCCACTCGCCTCGTCTTTCTTTGCGGCGGTTAAATGGAGGCATATGTCAGCAGAGATTGGTCTGGGAATTGTCTCGGTGTGAAACAGCTGTGGTCATGTCACACAACACCATGCCAGGAACATTTCTTGAATCTGATCTGGAGGAAAGGAGCTTGCTTGCAGAGCGATCACANTGGGGCCATCTCTGCCCTGTCCTTGGGCATTGTCGTCTCCATGTGAGTGGTCTCCACCACCAGTGGTTTCCTGGTTCTGTGTCTTGAAGGTGGACATTTATTTGGGTATTAATTTTTTTTCTCTAGAAATGAACCTTAAATTACTCTTCTAATGTCGTCTTCTTCATGTATTCAGTCTGTAATATGATGCGGGGAGGATTGTAAGTGTTCATGGCATCCTATAGTGAATGTATAATCTGTTGTGATAATTATCTAGGTCATCATTGGATACAAGATAAACTTCATGATGATCAGTGTATCTTCAGCTTGCAAAGAGGTATGTGGCCCATCCATGTTTGTAGTTTAACTACCTGTCCGAGGGCTACATGGACAGAAACCCACACTTGTGTCAGCGGCTTCCTCTAGGATCTAGGTAATGTCTGACCAGTGGTTGGACCCTGTAAAGCATTCTCAACGGATACATTGATTTGTCTTATACCTTGATGTATCCTGTCATACCATCCAGCTTTCACTCTTGTCTGATGTGAGGTTGTAGCGTCTGGATGACTTTATTATCGGTGATTATATTTCATCTGGGACCATTCCATCAGACTCTCTGTTTTCCTGATTCTGCTGCTCACCCGCTGGGGAGCATTATTTACATCACTGGGTTATAAGGTCTTCACAAGATGTTTAATATCTTCACATGTTTGTAATCTTTATATCAAGTTTCTGTAGTGCATTTTACTTTCAGCAGACAGGAAGATGTCTCATAATCCTTAACTCAAGTGTTTTAGACATATTGTCTGTTTTGAGATGTTTATCTTGTGTCTNTTTCTGTGGTTTTATGACCCTTGTGTCCAGATACTGTAATATAAATATCTCTTAGAGGAGCATCCGCAGCATTGTGCGAGAATGTGGTGGCTTCTGCCATGTCTCTGCAGTTTTGTTGCGCAAGTATCCACATGTGGTGGTGTTCAACATGTCTCTGAAATGTTGTGCATATATCCGCAAGTTGTGGTGTCCAACATGTCAATAGTATTATNCGAGTATCCACCTGTGGTGGTGTTCTGACATTTCTCTGCAGTGTTGTGCATGTGTCCACATGTGGTGGTGTCCAACGTGTCACTGCAGTGTTGTGCCAGTGGTGGCCTCTGCCATGTCCTCGCAGCGTAGGGGACTCTCCTATTCCACAGAGGTCTGATGTACAGCGAGTGTTACATGACGTTTCATTGATTATTTCATTAAACCAGTTTATAGAACCATTGATCTTCTCAGCAGATTCCCAGTGATCAGACGTTTCCAAAGATTACGAATGTCCAGGAAATGTCAGCTACAGTTTACAACTCTTTGGGGCCAATTCA
>JABWIB010007018.1:15564-28920 GCA_016617825.1 Platyplectrum ornatum
GGCAACATCTCCACTTTTCCAATCTTGCAGCTTAGTAAATATAGGCCAATGAGTGGTTTCTGTTCGGCACATGAGTGATTTATAAGCAACATTCCCACTTTAAAATCACTGCAATCTCCCTGTTTAGTAAATTTAGGCCATCCGACTAACCTGATTAAGACTAATGCTGGACATACACTAGAGTTTTCATGCAATAAATCAATAATGTGTTTTGATAATGGATTACTCTACCTAACAATTGGATCAACAACATTTTTGGGTCATTTGGACATTGTGGTAAATGCCCAAACATTTAATGACAAATTGTCCAATCCAATAGCTTATTTACCATGTATATTCCATATAAATTGCATCTAGAATAATATCTTACCTATATTTTTTTTATGAAAAGGCAATATTTTTTGCTTTTACATATTATTTATCACNACCCCTTATATGAATAACATTCAGTAGAGTATTCAAAATAAGAATACGTACATTACATTTTTATTGTAATATCTTCTTCCATCAAGTCAGTAGATTCTACTATATTATTACTGAACACAAAATCTGGGAAATAAGATTGTAATAGAATGAATGAGTGTTATGTTTAGGAAAATACATATCTAATCCCCTGTTGTTACTTGTATAAACTGTTTATCAGACACTAGTCAAGTAAGAGGCAGAATAGTCTGAAAAGTCGATTTCTGCATTGTAGTAGTTTAAAGCCACTTTCCCTGCTGAGAGTCATATATCTTCACAGTGTTTACAGGTGATAAGCTTTTGATATGTTAAACAATAGAAGATTAAACCCATTTCCCGTATAGCACTCTCTTGCCTCAGACCATGTTTGATTCAACAATGAGGTGTTTAAAATAGAGGTGAAGGGACATCTGACCACCCCAGTGCTTTCTAAATGTAAATCGTATTTAAATTGCTGCACTCTAGGTATTCAGAGAAGGGAATCTGATTTTTCCATTTAGTTTATTTTCCCTTTTCTCTCTTAGACCTTAGATGGATTCATCTTTGTGGTGGCACCCGATGGGAAAATCATGTATATCTCTGAAACTGCTTCAGTTCACCTGGGCTTATCACAGGTAGGTGATTGTGTCTGTTTGTACATGTACAATTACTCAGACTTGCAGGTGTTAATGAGGGGATGTATTCAGTCTATTGTTATCATCAGGCAAACATACATATATTAGCAGTGTGGAAGATTACTCTATGTCAACATTCATAGATCCACTATGGGAAGTTGGAGCATTTTAATAACTACAAGGTATTTGTTTGTCTTTGTAACACTCTCTTTCCTTCTGATTTTACAAAAATAAATAAATATAAAAAATGAATATAAAAATATATATAAATATATAAATATTAAATAAATAAGAATACAGTATAGACACTGGCCACACTTTACTATATGTTTGTATAATTTAGTCTGTCATTATTGTCTACTTATTATATTGCTAATAGATAAAATATCTCGTTTTGTAGGTAGAATTGACTGGAAATAGCATCTATGAATACATTCACCCAGCTGATCATGATGAGATGACTGCAGTTCTCACAGCCCATCAGCCCTACCATTCCCACTTTGTCCAGGGTAAATAACTGTCTCCCCTATCCGTATGTCTATGTAAATGCTCTGAGCCATGGGATATGTATCAGTAATAATAGGTTTCTTGTCTTACAGAATACGAGATTGAGCGCTCCTTCTTCCTGAGGATGAAGTGTGTACTGGCAAAGAGGAATGCTGGTTTGACATGTGGGGGGTACAAGGTGGGTTGCCATCAGTATATCTGCATTTGCTTATTCTTGCAAATGCTACAGTTACTGATAACTGTACTGTATATATATTTTAAGCACTGATCATTACACAATGTCTATGCCTATAGATATATTCAGCAACTGCTAGTTTTGNAGTGCATTTTGTAAAATTACAAAAAAAAAACGTTTTTCTTTAAAGCATGTGTTTCAATATGAATTAAAATTGAAAATAGTTTTCCAATAACTAGAACCAAATATAGTTATGCTTTTGTGAAAGAGACATGTTAACATTTGAACCAATATTTGACAAGTTTTATAAAGAAATACTTTTATTGTTACTATCTTGCAGGTGATTCACTGCAGCGGGTACCTCAAAATTAGACAGTACAGTCTGGACATGTCACCTTTCGATGGCTGTTACCAAAATGTAGGCTTGGTAGCTGTCGGTCACTCCCTTCCTCCCAGTGCAGTAACTGAGATCAAACTCCATAGCAATATGTTCATGTTCAGAGCCAGCCTTGATATGAAGCTCATATTTCTAGATTCCAGGTACGTCCTATCATGCAAAAAAAAACAAAAACAAATTGAGACAAGTAACCTTGTGGTGGAAGTTTTGTAGATGCTTTTTCTTTCATTAAACTGAATAATTCATTGTGATTCTTATGTGGAAATCATTGAAAAATATGAAGCATAAAATATTTTAATGTAAGATATTTAAATAATATCTAAAATGTAATATAGTTGTACTATTTTATACCTTCCGAAGTGTATAACAATATACACAAGTGTTTATTATATAATAGAGTGAGTTACTTTCATGCTGAGATAATCTCTTGCATAGGGTAAACTTGCATGTGTTAAGCATATAACACTTACAAGCTCCAGTGAATCACCCTTTGAGTATGTGTTTCATGAATAACAAATGTGCTTTTAAATGTTCCTATTACATGTGTAATCTTCAACAGGGTTGCAGAGTTAACGGGATATGAACCACAAGATTTGATAGAGAAGACATTATACCATCATGTCCATGGCTGTGACACATTTCACCTGCGGTGTGCACATCACTTACGTAAGCTTTCTCTATATTTTATTGTTTATACGAATGTTTGCCTCTGATAATATTTGCGCCACTCTGCACCCGTGCTTGCATTGCTGCACACTGGTTTTATGTAGTTCCTCAAAAGGTGGAAATGTTATGGAAGTAATATTATTTGGATAACTTATCCACATGTGTGACAACACTAAAGTAAACATACAATTTTGTTATGTAAGCAAGGTAGCGAGGTAAACAATCAAAAGGGAGCGAAATAGGCCATATTTGAAAATTGTCTGGACATGTTTGCTGTTAATTTTAATGTTATACAGGGAAAATAAACCAGTTTATAAAACAAACATCTCAGCCATCCATAATGTCACACTTTCCATGAATGCTGTTCTGACATGCTGTGTTTATCAGCCTCTCTGGAGCTTTCCCTGCGTTTTATTGTGCAGAATGTGAGCGAAACTCCACAATTATGTGTCCTGTAACTTTTGTTTATAAATACATTTATTTATGTTATTCTGAAGATGCAACGTGTCTATAACTACGATAACTATTACAAACGACTGTTGTTGCCAAAATCTGTTAATAAAATTTGATTTACTATTTAGAACTTTACATAATGTTATATTAGCCATTTGGGTAAAAAAAAAAAGGAAAATGACATTTTAACAATTAATATAAATATATATAAATATATAATATAATCAATATATTGTAGACATTGTAGAACCATGTAGAACGTAAAAATTCAACCATTTTAGCACTTCATTTGTAGAAACACATTCTGACGAATTATTCGATGTACATAATTTTTCATAGAAAGCATATTCTAATAGCGTTAGAAATTTTTTTTTTGTCTTCTTATAATGTACATAACTCTATTTTCATACAGCGCAANGTAAAGTTATTTCTTTCCAAAAGAGATCATATTTCTGATATGTCTAAACAATTGCCTAAAACTTAAATACATGTTTTATTGTCACCCTTTGTATGCAGATGAAAATATCAGATCATATTTGCTTATGTTACTGTACTGTTTGTGTACATTCCAGTATAATGTGCGTACATTTATTTTAAATGTCACTTATGATCTCTCAAAAGGCTTAAGCTGTCTTNTACTGACAACATATTATGCATGGAAAGGATATTTATTCCCAGGCTTAAATCCCATAGCAGTTTTCTAAAATCTATATTTAAAATAAAACATCTAAGATCATTTAAATTATCATAAAAATGTGTTTATTTTGCACATGTAACCTAATAAATAAAATTTATGACAAAAATAACATTTATTTATGACAAAGGTTTTATTTTAGACATGAAATTGCTATTTCAGTCTATTACATGTAATAAAGAATAGTCATGCACAGTAAACAAGAAACAGGGCTACATTATGATGTTGCCATGCAAAGCAGTAGAATACACATGTGCAACTAATATGTTTTATATTAAGCATCTCCTGTATAAAGAAGAACCTTTTATATATTTCCCATTTTACTAGCGTAACATTTTTTTTATTATTGTTTAATGAGACAAGAAAAATACAAGACAGTAGAGATACATGGGGCTAATCCAGAGTTTGTGAGTAAGACCAAGACAAGTTTTGTCAATGTTGCAATGTGAGTGGTGCAAATAAATGTCATTTGTTTTGCTTTCAGGTAAAATACTTTTGCATTTTTCATATAAAACTAAAGTACAGCATTGCTTTATATTTACACACTTTAAACAGTAATGGCCCCCACCTTAAATTCCTTTCATGAACAGGGACCTGGATTTCAAAGACATAAATATGTAATTGAATGGCATAGGGTATGCATGCGCACTCACAAAATAAGTTCTCCTCTTCCTGTAAGCGGAAAATGTCCATTTAGCGGAAGTCTGGATCCAGTTCATAGAATTCATTTTTGGATCTGTGGTTATATTATGTATAAATGTGCATAGTAAGCACTCAGTATATCTCTATGTTTCTCTTTACAGTGCTGGTGAAAGGACAGGTTACCACTAAGTACTATCGCTTCCTGGCTAAGCATGGTGGCTGGGTCTGGGTTCAAAGCTATGCTACCATTGTGCACAATAGCAGATCCTCCAGACCCCACTGCATCGTCAGTGTGAATTATGTCCTTACGTAAGTAAACTTTGCCATCACAGTTTTTCTTAATAATATNAAGTAAACTGTAAACATATTTGCTAATGCTGTGCTGCTTTTGGCTAACACGACTAAGAGAAATAACTGCTTTGTTGGTTCCTCATGGTTCACACGTTAAATGTATTGAGATATTTATATAGCACTTAAACAGCACATCTGCTTTTCTTCAGTGCAGTACAGTTTGAGTGTCTTAATTTGAACCAGATTGGCCAATAAATCCATAAATAAAAAAGTGATGGGACATTTTTTTAATCTATTGCTTATTTATAACAAGAGACTGAAGTTTGATGCCATTGATGTGCACTTACTTAACAGAAATCTGGCTCACAAGTGAATAGCAGCACTTTGACCAAGATGATTTTCCATGGGAATACAGTATCTTTAATGTAACACGACTTCTCTATAAGGCTTATATACAACTGCTATGCTCAGCTGTTGTAGGAGCCTCGAATGTGAGCACAATAGTATCTGATCTCTATTTAACTAATGTCATTTCATGTAGTCAACACTGTAGGCTAAACAAAATGCATCTATGCAAAACAACTACTGACATCCAAAGTGTCATCAAATCACACAATTAACATTAAACACAGAACACACATTAAGTAAATAATACATTTTAATTCCAAACTATAACTTAAATTACTAACTTAAATTACTAACACCGGTTGTCCTGTTAAGGTGAGTTTATGTTGAGCATTTGTTAGAGGTTATTTTTTGGCAACTGTTACGATTCTGGGTGGGCATACATGAGTTAACAACTTACTGCTCTTGTCTATTACACCAGAGTTTAATAAATGACTCCACCAATCATCAGATCAGCTATTGCACTTGATAAAAGGATGCTTGCAAACCTAAATATATGCCAAAGATTAGATAATAAATACATTTGTTAAGACCTAACATCATGCTTATTGAGTTTAGTGCATGGAATGAAAGGCAGGGATGCACTCCACAGTAGCACAGCTGATTTTGCTATTTGTGTGGGAGTAAATTTCATGGCTCGGCACAAATGCTTGTTTGCTCACTCCTGCATTCCACTATTCAACAAACCCTTCTGAATTGGCTCATTTGTTGTGAAAGAGAAACACCTCCCCTGATTAGAGGACGTACAATTCCATTCCAATGCTGGNTGCCTGTTTTTGTTTCTCTCCTTGATCTGCTCACATGACTATAGAAAAGTGATCACAGACCTTTGTGCTGCAAATCTCCACAAGTTCTCTGGCTCACAAAACACACAGACCTTGTTTTTAAAGCACCTCTTGAGAAATATATAGCTGAAAGCAATAAAGCGAAAACATAAACACACAGAATGTGGATTTTATTGTTTATTGTATTCATGAATTGTTCACATAAGGAGGAAAGGAATGATGTAAATAATTTGTTTATCTGATTTACATTTTATACAAATAAGTTTGAAGACTTTANAGGTCTTGTTATTCACATTTTGTTTTTAGTCTTCTCAGTTATACTCTTCTAATTTTCACTGCAATTTTGCATGTTGCATATATTCAGAGAATGTATTTCCTGTGTTAAATTGATTGTTCAATATGTTTGAGGAAGCTAATTTATGGTCAGAATAAGCATCAGCATTTGGTGTTATTCTCTATAACCTGTGTATTGATGGTTGCCGGAAATTGCTGTATTGAAATAGTGCTGTTCAAACTGGCAAATCACACCCTGTTGTAATACATGTTTTCCTCTAAAAAATTGTAATTGTAATTGGTTACACTTGATTTATTTAAATGCTAAAATTTTCCCTGCTGCTTTAAGCTACATAGTTGCTATAATTATTATTTGTATGTTTTGCTTTCTTTCATATACCAATTTAGTTACTGGATTTTTTTTGTAAATTTAATGATGTATTTGTGTCTTTCTGAAAATATGGGCTCCAGAGCTGAACACATTATTCTAGGTAAAGCTGTACCAATGCCCTATAGAGAGGCATTACTATCTTTCTTAATGCTACTAATTCCTCTCCCTATGCAGCCAAGCATCTGACNTGCTTTTCTTATTGATTAGGATTCTCCATATTAAAAAAGATACCCTTCTCCAGCAACACTGAATTACTGGGTTAGAAATAGCAGAGAATCTCTATAAATGTATTTATTTATTCATTTATTTTGAAATAGTCAGAATCACCTATGTAAGAAATATGTGGCTGCAGCTAGCGAGGGCTCACATGCTGACACTGTCCTTCACTGACAGTGAATGAAGATTGGCTTACGTCTGCCAGCTGATTATAACAGTAGCCATTTGGATCTATAAATGACCAGTTGCACTAATTTTAAGGAACATACAAGCCTTATTCCTTTTCTAACACTAACATTATGGTTCATTTCACCCTAGAGAACATTTATTATTTCCTGTATACTTTTGAAATCCTGGCAGTCAGCGGGCACTTATTTAAGACTAAGGCAGTTGTGTGCTGTTCAAATGACATTCCCACTCATCACCCCTTTACAAGAACTTATGATAAACAGTCAAGAGATCCAGCTAAGCAGCTAATTTACTGAAGGCATCTGTGATTAATAGTAAACCCTTCTGATTATTTACAGAATTCTGCAAGCATCCTCCATACTACATTATATCATCATTTTAGTAAGCTGTTGACAATATCCCTGTGTGTTTGCACATGTTGCCAATTCAAAGATTGTATGCTTCAGCGTAAAAGTTACTTAGAATGTAGTATCATTATTTCCTCTAACAAGTGAAGTAGCTATGGACTATTTCTGTGGATAGATTTGTTTTGCATAGGTTNAGAAGATGTTATTCTAGGTTATATTACATCATTTATTTCAAAACAGCAANTCAGTGGGGAAAAGCCTGTATTGGACGGGGGCAGTGTCATGGTGTGACAAGATCAAAGCACTTANGTAAAACTCTCTTTGCATATATCCCACATTATTTTTGTAATTGGTAATTTGATGAGTAAGNGGTAGAAATCTGTGTACGATGGACCTTAGATTATACATGGCAGCCAATTGGATTTGGTGTGTACAACATTTATTCCCTNACTCCCATGCCATAAATTCTATTTGTTGTCCTTGACAAAGTTAGAGGTATGCACTGCTTGGAAATGTGAATTTTAATTATACATATTTAAAATGATATGTGACCTTAGAATATGCACATGTTTTACAAGTCACAGCTCCAATTCCGGCAATTTATAGTATAGCTAATAAGAAATATTGCTGCAAATAGCATTTAAACAATGTATTTAATTAGCCATCAGCTTAAGCTAAACCTCTCCAATTCAACAACCATTCAAACATGCCTAGATTATGTATAACTAAACAACGATGGAAGGACCAATCAATCAGTCAGACAGAATGACACAAATCCATATATAGACTTGTATATGTGCACTGATAAATCTTGATACATGTTAAGAAGACTAGTACAGTGCTGATTCTGTGCCTCCTTTTCCCTATGTACTGTCTAATCTGTGAACAAGCACTCAGTCAGTCTGCCAGCCTTCAGGCTTAGAACAACAGTTTGAAGATCATTCCTTAGAGACCTGCAGACCATCATATTTTTTGAATAATTGATGGACTGGTAAGCAAACAAGAATTCACTTACTTTCCATATGAATGGGAATGTGTCCGCTATTCCCCAGACATGTTTTCACTGGTGTTCCCAGAGGATTGCTGTGGAAAATAGGGCATTATATTTTCTACTGAGACAGCATGTAAAATGTTTATATGTGCTGTGATAAAAATGTTCTACAAGTGAAGCCATTTAGACATCTAAGACCTAATTATTGGCAATAAAATACTTTATATAAAAGACAAATTAAAAAAGNAAACACAATTCCATGTATGGGAACATAACCCTTTTACTTTACAAATGCTACACAAACAAATGCTATACTATTACATGGACCTTTGAATTTAGTATTACCATATTTGTCATTAGCCCTAAGCAGTGTTGGTGCCTGTGATCCAGCTCTCACTTCTTATGTAGAAAATATCCCAAACTCTTGTTTCCTTCATTACATGTTTCAGTGTTTTGATACCCCCTATATCTAGTTCTAGGATTGTCACTGATTGAACTACCATCTTTTTCAGAGGTGCGCTTGGGCAAATTTTTCATTTAACAACTCCCCCCCCCCCCATAAGTTAAAAATGTAAACACACACACACACACAAACACTTGCTCACACACACAATATATATATGGCGGCCATAGCTATGCTCAGCTATGATTGCAACCCCTAACCCCTTACCTATATTTTTTGCCTATGCTTAAGACCGGAACTTCCCAAAATTATGTTAGCTCACCTTTACCTTTAGTTACCTCTGACCCAACTCAATTACTGTTTACACTAAGTAAAACCCCTGTCCTCCATTAACACCTCATTCACAGCCCATTTACCCTCTCCATTTTACCCATTTTTACAGTAATAAACAAAATATGTTTTGCAATTGTAAACGTAACATATTCAAAGGTCCCTTCTTTATCAGTAATGGTTCTATCTTTCGTTGTACTTTCTCTGTTGTTGTAACATCTGATGCTTCTTCAAGGCGTAAATTTACTAAACTGATTAAAAAAGTGGAAAAGTGGGGATGTTGTCCATAGCAACCAACCAGATTCAAACTCTCAGTTTTATTTTACACACTGGAGAATGTGAGCTCAAATCTTATTGGTTGCTATGGGCAACATCCCNACTTTTCCAATACCTCGGTNTAGTGAATTTAGGCCCTGGTGTGTAGGTTGACTAGGACATAATGACACTATGGTCACATCAGTGTCGTCATCTCACAGCCAGTCTAACCATCACATACTACTACAACAAGCGCAGCCAGTAAAAATATAGTCATAGATCAGATTATATGGGTCTGGATTGCTGTTAATTGGATGCATACATATTTGTTTTGGGCAACTTACCATCAGATTATCAGATGTAAGTTCCAGTCTGGAACAGGCCCACAGACTCTGGATGAGTTCCTAAAAGAGATCCACAGAATTACACCAGTAAAGTATCTGATATAAAGTTTTTTTTTTTGGGTGTTCTGTAAGTAGAGGATAGAAATATTTAATAATGAGAAAAGAAATTTAAGCCATAGCAACCTTTCACATTTATCGTTCTAATTAAAGATAGACAGATCAAGTATACATGACCAGTCGAAGAGTATCTTTGGTCATGGAAGAATTTAAGCTGTAACACAAACAACATTTTTTGCAGACCACAGATAACACACTGTATACAAATAATAGCTGTCATAAAGTAGGAATGCTCAGTGAGCAAGATAGGCCATGTGGTCAAAACTTTACGCTTACANTCTCTTGCAGATGTAAGTGTACTTCATCTGGATTTTATGGCAGCTTGTTCCAGATGACTTGCTTTCTTGTGTTGGTTCACTTTATGGTAGATGCATCAAATATGATGATGAAAATCTAAAAATGACCTTTAAATNATGAAATCAAATTTCTGATGTTTGATGTGGTTTTAGTCTAGATCTTCACCGATTAGCACATAACCCTTACTTTGTCTGGTAAAGTAAGGAATGCTTTGCCTGCTTTTATGTATTGTACGCGTTGTAAGGGTTGCTACAAACGATATAGAGTTCTTCTATATCTCATACCATACAATGTAAGACAGAAAGNCAATAACTGTGTTAACCATAATGACATGACTGTCATTTATAATAACCTGACACTAATTACTCATTTTAAAGAAGTTCATATGGAATTTTTTCACTTGAAATGATAGAATTTAATGGACTAAATAAACCAGAACACTTTATTGAGAAAAGAACAAAAAACAATTTATTTTCGTAGAAATGAGCTGCCCTTTCNCATCACTTTGCCTGTTGGCGACTATTACGACCGAGTAAGAACCTGTGGGAGCTAGAAATGTTAGATTGAAAAATGCTGCCAGTTTATTTACTATTTCAGCAGTCTTGTTCATTTTTGGCCTCAGTTGTCTGAGCGTGGTTCCATTTTTCTGGGTTAGTATCAGTAATACCGCAAAGAGTTAACGTGACTTGGGCATCTCCAAATATGAGAGAGGCTCCATACATGGAAAAGCAATTTCAGTTTAGTAGAAAATATGAATGCAGTTGTTGGTAACGTAATCAGTTCTCTAGGGAACCCTTATGCCTTTCGCATAATAAACTAGCATCGCGGACAAATATGGTGCTTGGCCATTGAAAGATGTTGAGACACTGAACTAAATTACTTTGAAGCCTAGATACATTTTCCTCTAGTTGTGTGCCATGCTTTACTAAACTGNAACATAATGAAATAGCTCAAAGTAATGCGTAGTAGTCTTTACGTAATATGATGTCCCTGTAAAACTATAGTTTTTGTGCCAATGAATTGCATGCTGTTAGATTTTACACATAATTTGGGACATTTTCAACAACCTAAGCTAGGTGTACTTTACTAGAATTAGTTGTGTGTGCGAAACAAAAAGTTAGATTTTNCAATTGGGTATAACTGTCCTTGAAATAGCCAAGGTTCATGCAATTTATGGCAATATACAGCATAAAATGGAGCTATTTATTCTGCATAGCAACAGAGTCCACTTAGGGTGTCTAGATAATTTACCTTTAGATTATTAAATAGATCTGGGGGGAGTTAAACAGATTAGTGTACAGCACTGCTGAGCTCATTGATTTCCCTTCTCAAAATAAACAGGCCGGAGATTAAATAATTTTAACTGTTTATCTTAATGTTAACAAGGGAAAAATATAAAAAAAAACCCCCACAGTAATTATCAAAACAATATATATGTTCTATAAAGACTTATTTATTTGGGTTAGAAACAAGCTATACTGGCATTAGCAGTCGTATTTCAGTAGCAGTTTAAACTATATATTAGTACATATACTTAGTACAGTGTAAATGTAATATATTTGTGTAATAGACTACATTATGTATTTGTTACAGTGTCTGATTTTCTTCATCAGTAAGGGGATATGTGACATTTATGCTGTGTTTAGTTGGAAACTACCAGTATTTGATTAATTAATAAAACAAATTTTAAGTATCATTGACTCATGTTTAAATACTTATTAACATCCAATACGAAAGCATTGTGGTATATAGTGGTATATAGTGGTATATAGTGGTATATAGTGACATAGAAAAAGCTAAAACGTGTTAAATTGTGCAGCCTTTGTAATAGATCTAATCTAATTTAATCTGTACTACAAGAGAATTAATTACAGTAACAACAAAACAGGTTGCTAACTGTCATGTATGAAAGTCTTACAGAATTCGGGATAATTCTTACTAACATGGCTTGAAAAAGAGACAATGGTGTCTTTTAGAAGGGGATTATGCAGGAAGCTGTGCTGCCTTTTGTGCAAAAGTAATACTGCACAAAACAGACCAGCATGCCTATGTGTAATAATTAGTGTCTCGGGTGATTGCAGCAAGGCAACAATTGTCTGATGCATACGCTGGATTATCAATATCATTTACAGTAATATATCCATTTCTAATGATTCAATATTTGTGTTTTTCCTCTGTGATCTTAAAATATAGAACAAAGTTATAGTGCTAACAGTTACAGACCTTGCACCGTCTCTGAACTATATTTGCAATCAGTACATTAGTCAGTACAGTGTATATCGGATGCCTGCTGCCTGTTTTATACACTGAGATTTTACAGAAAATAACAGAAGACTAAATATAAAAATAACAATTTCAATCATCATAAACAGTCAATGTTTTCAGGCTTTCCTGTTCTTTAATCTGCTGAAAAACAGTTATTAAACTACGAAACCTGTTAGATAAATTCTTACTGTATATAAATTGGAAGTTTAAGCAACTGCACAGACATCTGCACTGTTCTTCATAGCAACGTGACTCACTGTGTGTATAAGGACTGTTTGCATTTGGCATAGCAGAAAATTGTTTTAGGAGTTTAAATAAAAGAGCATAATGCATATTTAGTCAAGCATTACTGTAGTAGGGCATTAAATAGATTAGAAATAAATGAAAGTAATTAACTGAGCTGTCTAAGAATTGCATTATATCAGAGACATGAATCAACTGTTTGCACAAAACATTATGGCAGGCAATAGATGAGATTTAATCAAACACGTGAGTTGTACAACATTTGTCATCTAAAAAAAAGAACATAGACAACAGGCTATGTCAGTTTTCAAGAATATGTGCTTAAACATCTATTGTCAGTGTCCCCCAGTCATAGACTTCAAAAACGGGAGAAAAAAAAATAAGAATCTGCACCTTTATTTTCAATATACTGAAGCCAATGAACTGGTTTTCTATCATGAAAGACAGAGACACACACACACACACACACACACATTTTGCATCAATTGATTTTGTAAGCTTCTTTTTCTTGTGTTTTGCACTCTTCTAAGTCTCTAATGCTAAGTCTGTGTTTTCTTGCTCATCTTAGATAAGCTAGCCTAACACTAGAGCAAATATAGGTCTC
>JABWIB010007020.1:15643-29090 GCA_016617825.1 Platyplectrum ornatum
TCCACTACACCCCCCACACCCTCCCAATTCCCATAATACAATTAGTGCGCTACCATTCCACAGAGATGTGCCAGGTTCCCAATCCACAGCACACAGAAGCCCCTGCTCCAAATCCATTTTGGCCTGCAGAACTGCCAGTTTAGGATTTTACCTTCTTTGTAGTGATCCTCCACTGTAATGATACGACCACTGGTGGCTCTGCCACTGGCAATAATTGTGGCAGCATCCAAAGGTTTAATGGTAAATGGATCAATCACACGAATGTTGATTCCTGAAAAGAAAGAGCTTTAAGTCATGCCCATGACAGACACCAGTTCTGTACAAGCCAAGTACAAGTCAGGGTATTGGAACACACATCGCACATCAATCAGCAGTCCTGGCATTGCATCAGAGCACATTGCGGGAAGCAGAAGTGAAGCCTCAGATCAGGGAGTAAGGCTTTAATACCCAAGGGGGTAGAGGCGATAATATGAAGAGCAGTGTCACAAATCCATCATGAGCCAGGATGATATTGGACACTAGACCATGTCAAAGATGCGTGGAGGGGATCCAATACAGCTTTAGCCTGTGCTGGTATAGTTATAAAGGCATGGAGCATCTCAGCCCAGATGTCACTGAAGGTCTAAACCATCAATAAAACTATATTCACCATCTGTATATAGCACCAACCAGAAACAAGACATTTATGTTAAATTGTCTGTGGCACCACATGTACTCAATATGAAAATACTAAACATGTAAAAGTCATGTTTATTCTGGCACATGTCTGATAAGATACAATCTTTTAGCCTACAGCAATCCCTTCTGTTCACTTAAGCCAATTACAATAATTCATATTACATAGGGACTTCAGGCAAGACTATGGAAACGTATATGCTGCCCCATAAGCAGACCATACACCAAGTCAAGGTTCTTATGGATACTACATTGCACATGCAATGTACTCCACGTCATAATGGGCTGTGTATGGGGCAACACTACCACTCATTGTATTAGATAAGAAAAACCCCTTTGCTTCCATTAAACAAGAGTTTTTTAGCCCTATTATATGTAGTGTGGAAGGTTGACACCAGCTACTACTATAGGTTAGACCAGGGGTAGGCAAAGTGTGGCTCTCCAGGCATTCACACATGCTGGACATGTAGTTTAACTGCAGAAATAGGCATCACCTGTCAGAGCATGTTGCACACTACAAATCCCCAACCCCCTAGAGAGCAGCATTGGTGACCACATTCTGCCCACCTGTGATCTTCACTGGAACCATCAAGTGTCACACCACTGGTGATAGTTGTGTTTATAGAATCCTAACTGAAATAATTACTATTCCCCCAAACATCTGTACAAAAGACATTAAAGGTTAGCACTTTAACCTTGTTTAGCGAGTTCATCGGCAGCAGTCAGTGCCTCATGTAGGGTGACACCAGCACCAATGACGGTGACCCTGTCTGAATCACTCTGACGAACAACCTGCAGAGACAGAATACAGGTGATAAGACCAGGACCTAACGCTTGAAGCCAGAGCGCACCACAGGTAGAAGGAAGAGTTTTACCTTTGCCTGACCAATAGCAAATTTCTCTTCAGGGGAGTAGATGATTGCAGTGTCTGGTCTACTGGTTCGGATGAAGCAGATGCCCTAAGACATTGAAACAGTTCACAATATCTTAATAAGATAACTAATTTTACATATACACAGTAGAGGATTGGATAACTGCAGACTTACCGGAGTGTTGGCTGCTAGAGTCACAGCATATTCTGTGGAAACACCATCACTGGGATAGAAGACTGTACAGGAGGGAATTGCACGGAACATGGCAATGTCCTCCAGAGCCATCTGAGAGGGTCCATCCTCCCCTGAAACATAAGAGTTTCACATTCTGGATAGTCTATACAAAGATTCCAAGTTTTCTGCCTCATTAAGCTGCCTACATTTGTTTCTGTACAAAGTCAATGAGTAGTATGCAGATTGAGATGACTGCACCTTTTCCTATGGTACCGTATCAGCCCATTTAAAAAAACAGACATTAAGGTCTGTAGACCAGTCAGTATTCTGACCATGTTAACTAGCAAAACCTATGTGGATACTATTCTACATATTACAGGAAAACAATGCTGCAGACTTGTTTCAAACAGTTTAGGGTCATGCAGTTTGCTTTTAGAAGCTTCTAATTAAAGGGTGACCAATGTCTTGAAGCTTCAGTGTGCGGAACAGTGAATGGGAATAGTTGCGCTGAAGATCAGATGTCAGTACACAGTGCCACCTTGTGGTTAAGCATGCAACTGCAGCTAAGGTTTCAGAGTACCTTTTATGAACTTCATAAAACTAGACAACTTACCAATAGAAACACCACAGTGGGAGCCACACAGGTTCACGTTTGATTGAGAAATTGCCCCCATGCGAATGTGGTCATACGCTCTGGATAGGAAAGCTGCAAATGTGCTAGCAAAAGCCACAGTGCGATTACGTGTTGCGCAGCCCATTGCAACACTGACCTAGAATGAAAAAGCAGGAGTATTACTAGTGTCCGTAGCCTTGCCAAACCATACATTAAACAGCCGTGTCCTGTCTACTACCCTGCCCCTTGTATTTTTTTTTTTTCAAACCTCCATTTCTGCCCTTGTATGCAAGCCTACAAATCACTGTGTAGGGGCCATAGGGCAACCACCCCAGTTATCCTGTGGTTAACACATGCCTTCTGGGAGATCTCAGAGACACAGCATATGGCTGTAAAATGTCAAGACCCCCCCATTACAGGACTTAAGACCATAGCCTAAATTTAGTAAGCGGAGAGATTGGTTGCTATGGGCAACATCCTCACTTATCAATCAGATTTGAGTTCACATTCTCCAGTGTGTAAAGTAAAACAGCTTGAATCTGATTGAAGTGGTGATGTTGCCCATAGCAAATAATCCCCCTGCTTAGGTTTAGGCCCATGCCTTGGGTGTGCAGGCGCTTACTACTGTGTTTCCCTGATAAGACCTACCCTGATAATAAGCCCTATCCTATTTTACAGTAAACTGTCTAAAGTGAGCACTCCCCTGCATTAAGCCATATCTAAATTACAATGAGGTGTTATAATGTCAGCAGAACAATTAGGCGTCAATAAAATAAGCCCTACCCCAAAAATAAGCCCTATGGTGTTTTTTGTCCTGAAAAAAAAATAAGACAGTGTCTTATTATCGGGGAAACACGGTGGTAGTAAATGAAATCACTGCTAGCAAATGCAAAACCAGGAGACTCCTAAAGTCAGCAACCTTTTTATCCATATGACCAACCACTTACTGCATTGTTGTTTGGTCTAAAACATTAAGGAAACAGAAGATCCCTGGATCTTAGACCAGTGTATGCCAGCGCATTATGTTCTAGGCAGCATCATCTTCATTTCAGATTAAGAGCTGCTAATGTCCTTACCATGTTCTGTTCAGCAATGAAGCACTCAATGAAACGATCAGGATGCTCATTCTTAAAGAGCTCTGAGAAAGTGGAATTCTTGGTGTCCCCATCCAGAGCAATAACTCTGCTGTTTGCATGTCCGAGTTTAGCCAGAGCCAAACCATATGCTTTACGTGTTGCGATCTAGGAGACAAATCTTAGAGTCAGGATTCGTGGAACCAAATAATGACATTATGTAATGCAGAATATCTTCCTGTGAGCGACAGGCGGTACAAATGTAGACTGTACTAGGCACCACCAAGATCATTATGAGGGTTAGGTTTGTCATTCTGTCACTAGAAGCTCATTGTTTGTATAGTCACAAAAACAAGCCATTAAGGTAGGGTAAAGGCAAGTAGAGGATATTTACTACCTTGTCACCAACTTTGTAACTTGGAGGCGTTGGCATCTTGATATCAGCAATGCTGATCTCAGGGGCATCCCTTACTGGAGCCAGGGGGCTCAGTTTCTTGTTAGTCTGGATTTGATTCTGGATCTCGTTGATGATAGAATCTACTTTGTCTTTAGGCATAGGCTTCCCATGCCAGTTATCCTGATTTTCAACTCCTAAAAATCAAGAGACTCAGTTGAGTTTGTTTCAGGTAAAGAGGGTTATAGCTGACATTTTATTTCCCACGAGCCACTCACCAGATATGCCTTTTCCTTTGTACGTCTTGGCAATGATTGCTGTTGGTTTGTCCTTCACACTGGCTGCCTGCCAAAGGGCATAGCACAACTCCTCCACATCATGCCCATCTACAACATAGGTGTTCCACCTGAAGAAAGATACTCAGGCATATCAGAACTGCAAACCTTGACATTTCTATAGGAATGTAGGGTTATGTGCAAGTTTCCAGATTAAAAAAACAATTATATATACACACACACACACACACACATCTATATTTCTATCTTTGTACTGAATAGGGCAGAGGCTGGGTGTGTTCATTCACCCATTAACTGATCTGCAAAGTATGTCAAGCATTTCTGCAGCAGGCTCATTCAGGGAGAGAAAAAAAAAAAATTAAAAAAACACAACAAAAAATCTGTACAGCGTGGAGCAAAGTGCACGATAGCAGCATTCAAATATATGGAGGGTGTGTAACCAGGTACAAAAGGGTTATTGACATTTATAAGGCACCACTCTCTGCACTGCTTTACAATAGTAAATACAGAACAAGCCACAAGATAGAATACAGCATAGCAGAGTGTCTGAAATGGAGCACAACAATGCAAAAAGTACAGATAAAAATGTAGAAAGCAATGAAAGTTATGGAAGTAGAGTTGCAGGAGAAAGGTGCAGACATTCTCAGGAGAAACGGGAGGGGAAAGATGTGGCAAAGTAGAGGAAGACAACAAGAGGGAGAAGGACCCTACTCATGTAAGTTAACATGCTAATCAGGAGAGGGATAGTACAGAAGATGGAGGGAGAAGGGTTATGCCAATCTGAAGACGGTTTTGAGAGAGTATTTGAAGACTTGGCAGGTGTTAGATAACTCCACGTACGAGGCCAAGTTGTTCCAGTTTAAGGGGCAGCTTGGGAGAAGTCCTGGATGTGCGAGTGAGATAGTAATCATGTGTGATTTGGCAGTTGCCAACAGAAAAGATGGAGCAGAGGAAAAAAGGAGTATTGTAGGTTCTGAAAAGGACTTGAGGCCAGTGTAAAGATTGTCAGCGGGGATGTAAAAGTGGAGCAAGGAAGAGAGATGAATCTGGCTAGGGATGTATTACAACCCAAGGGCATACAAGCTGGAGGGTAGCAAGTCCAAAGGAAATATGAAAAAAGGCTTTGCTGAAAGGTTAGTTTATAAGCAGAACAGTATGCCATCTGAGGTGGTGGAGGGAGCCACAATAGTACAGTTTATACATGGTTGGGATACATAAAGGATATTATAGTCTTAGACTTCATTTAAAATAAATATTTATGTAAAAGCAAAGTGACCCTTTTTTGCCCAAACTGGATGTGCCATGTGGCCCTTATTAGCCATCACTTTCTATGTAATGCCACATCTCCCACCCCAACATCTCAATGTTGGGAATAATGGCATCGATGTCTAGAGTTCACATGAGGCACAAAGTTGAAACTGAAATAAAAAGCTTTACTTTTATAAAATTGAAACTGTACATGTTACTTTATTGCAATGCTTAGTCTTAGATTTTTTTCTCCCCCTCCAAATATGGCAGCATTTGTTGTTACAGGAGCTGTCCTTGTGCACATGCCCCTTCCTGTACAGAAAGAGGAAGTATATCTGATTTTGCTTTCACTTCTGGCAGTGCATAAATAGTCTGTCAATGCAGAGGCTACATATGGGTGGGAACGCAGCGCCATCTTGTGATTACAAGTGGAAATCGATCAGGGTTCATGCAACAACCTGCACATGGCAATAAATAAAAAACAGACATTTGTCATTATAAGTTATTTACCCAAAGGCTTCACATCTCTTCTTGTATATGTCAGTCTGATGCTGAAGAGGAGCAGCCTCACTCTGGCCCAAACGATTGACATCAAAAAAGGCTACCAGGTTATCCAGACGGTAGTGAGATGCAAAAGCCATGGCTTCCCACACTGCTCCTTCAGAGGACTCTCCATCACCCATCAGACAGTACACGCGGTAACTGCAGAGAACAGGTCATTACAGCACATGAACATTATCATCCAGCATAGAACCATCCAGTAACCAGATAAGATATACAGTAAAATCCTTTGCACAGGCCAAGAACTGGATCTAGACTACTAACGTTAAATTCCCATTATGAGAAATATTGTTAGGAGTCATTTTGATATACATTAACAAATAAAATTCTACATATTAGCCTTTAAAAGTGTATGAGTAGACAGCAGTCAATAAGCCAATGGTGCCATTACCTGGCCTTGTCAAAATATTTCCCAGTGTAGGCCATACCACAGGAAGCCCCAAGACCTTGTCCCAGAGAGCCAGTCGCAACATCAACAAAGGGAAGTTTCTGCAAACAGACAATAGTTAAATGAGAATCATACATACAATCAATGGTGTTCTGTTAAGGGGAATTCAGAAATAAACATAGCCACAATCATTTGCACACTAAGCACTTTTTACCATACAATCTGACCGCTAAGTCGTGTCCTCTAATGGCACTTATCCTTATGCATACCTGCCAACATTTGTCCGGGGAGATCAGGACATAGAGTCCCACCCCGATAACACCCTAACCCTGCGGCAAACATTTTTTTCTTGATGAATATAAAACACATTAATGCACTCCAATGTCCCCTCTATTCAGGGCAAACTGATAGGGAGAGTAAGCTTGTGGGCAGCGTCCCCTTATCAATCCTAACATGACTGGGTGGGTAATTTTGACACTATGTAATCTGTTGGCGCTCTATAAAAGACTGTTAATAACTAGTAAGTTTACCGGTGTGGGATGTCCTTCAAGATCACAATCTATCTTCCGCAGGTTGAGCAGATCAGATTCCTTAATAAAGCCAGCTTCAGCCCATGCAGCATAGAGAATGGGGGCAGCGTGACCCTAGAAGAGACAAACCATTACAGCTTTATATGTCAAGTCACAAAAGTAATTATGTATGCATGTCCAGTGGAGAAAGCTTATTCACTTTAGGGTCTAAGAGACCCTAATACTGTTGTATTGTAGTTCTAATACTGTTGTATTTTGTAGGAAACCTTGTTACGTAAAGTTTGTCAAATTTGTTTAGAATATTCTTATATTTATCCCCCTTACATGGTAACATTGTTCTACTGCATTAGTCTCTACCACCTCAGATGATTGGCCATTCTATTTAAAAACCACCCAAAAAACCCTGTCTCACACATACTTCCACCCAGTGGCGTAACTACCCAGGGTGCAGGGGGTGCAATTGCTATGGAGCCTGTAAGAGAGTTAATCAGTTATATAGTCATGGATTAATTTGTCATCTATGGCATGTTCAACACTTGTTTATGACTCTCCCTAGATTGTGCATTATACAAGATGTACTTCACTCCTACATGTAGCTGATGTGGGTTATGACAGCCACCAGTTATATACTCAGCTGTACATCTAATGGCATGTCCTACACTTATTTTGTTCTTATCTTCTTCAGAGAGGTTCTAGCTCCTTTGAGCTACGGCAGCCATGATCCCTGATATGTACAGTGTAAGGGGGACATATCTAGCCAACATACCGAGAGATAGAGATTATATATATATATATATATATATATATATATATATATATATATATATTCCTCAGCACACCCCCGCCACCACCTTCTATAATTTCTCTTGGCAGAATTGGGGGCCCATTAAAAATTCTGCTATTGGGCCCCAAAGTTACACCCCTGCTTATTACATATCTTCCATTAAAAAGGACATGCTCCAGCACCTGGTTACATACCTTGATATGACATTACAGCGCCCCCTTCCAAAATCAAAGAACAAACAACTTTACTACTTTCTAATTCCAGCTTCACTCTGTGCAACCAAGCATCTGCCTTTCATTGCGTTGTCACAATGCTTGGGAACCTTAATTCACATTAAATAGAGTTTCCTAGATCCCTGTCCTCTTCAGTGGTTGATGTATTGGCATTATACTACATGATCAGTATTTGACTATTAAGCCACTGATTACAATTTCAGATTATTTTACCACCACTAAAGTCATAAATGAATGTGAATAAATAAGTGGTATTGGAAATCAGGCCTTAATCGCATTTTCCAGTAGTCTCCATCCTACACACCTTTGATAGAACAAAGCGATCATTGTTGAAGTTTCCAGGGTCAGCAGCGTCATATTTCATGGTGTTAAAGAAGAGAACAGACAAGATCTCAGCAGCGCTGCAGCAGGATGTGGGATGCCTGTCACAAGGAGAGAGATAAAATACACAATGAACACGAGGAATTACACCAGGATCTGAGGTCCTCAATGCAGAACATCAGCGACGCAGACGGCCATGTCAGATGGCTTGTCCTCATGCAGGATCTGCTACATGCAGCTCATGTAGAACTACAAGTCCCATGAAGACACTTAGATGAAACTGATATATATTATATATCAGAATATACTGTTAGACACTAAATATGAAACTACAACTCCCAGCATGCTCCAATAGCATTAGCATAGCATGATGGGACATGGTTTTACAACACCCAAGTGCAACAGGCTTCTGCATTACATGCTACCTATCAGTCTAGCATGGATAATATTTAACTCCATCCTGTCTGGAGTAGAGTGGAGCACACATTGTCAGTGGTACACAGCAACAGGTTTGCTAGACTTTAAATATAGAACAAGGGCCAGGATATTTGCCAAGAGGCCCCTATGGACAGTGAGAAGAACATCAAGGTTAAACCTCCTACTAGTGGGATCATCTTTCACTAGCCTATTATATGCAGCACATGCGATTAGGAGAATGGACGTGTATGGGTGGAGCATAGGAGAAATAGGTATTGTGCCCATAGCCAAAATATTCCATATCATATAAATAGTGCATGAACCACTGAACGCAGGTTATACAACACTGGTGTAGAGACCTGAGGCATTGTATCACTAGAGGGAAACGTGGCCAATACATACATATCTTAGCATTATTGGATTTTGTTTTATACACATTTCCTATTAACATAAAGGAACAGAACATTTCTCTTCAATGAAGAACAAACAATCAGGAAGATGAATGTCAGTAATAAACATTGTAATAGTACAAGGCCATGCAGCCTGAGATTCCTATAACAAGTGATTAACCCTCAGAGGCCTACTAGAAAACAGCTATCATAATGCTGCAGTTCTGCTATTTAACCCCTGACACCCAGTCTACATAAACCTGGTGGGATAGGTATATCATCAGGATGAGATAATGGCAGATAGAGGGGAATAAGGACACGAGTAAGATATAGGAACAGGCATCAAGCCATAGGATCATTTAACCAGTCTCTAGACCACATGGGCCAGGGGGGTGAGAGAACACATGGGCCAGGGGGGTGAGAGAACACATGGGCCAGGGGGGTGAGAGAACACNTGAAACTCCCAAAATAGAGTGCATATGCGCACTCTATTTTGCGGAACACAGAGGCCTAAATTTACTAAGCGGGGAGTTTGCAGGGTAGTTGAAAAGTGGGGATGTTGCCCATAGCAACCAATCAGACTCAAGCTCTCAGTTTCATTTTACATACTGGAGAATTTGAGCTTGAATCTGATTGGTTGCNATGGACAACATCCCCACTTTTCAATTCCCCTGCAAACTCCCCCGCTTAGTGAATTTAGGCCAGACTGTGGAAATCACAGTGTTGATCTGACCCATTCTAAGTAGGAGAAATGGTGACTATACCAGAATTCGTATCCCAGATATTCAGCGAGAGTCAGCCACCCTGGTTTATGCAATAAAGATTTCATAGATTACATATTAGAGAAACATATACATGGAATTTCTAGCCCTTTCATAAAAGTATAGAAAAGCAACATTTTGTTACACAAACATTTTGTAGCTGCACAAACATTTTATTGATGAACAAACCAAAGTACACAAACTAATATACAACATTTATAAAGTAAGAACACAGACTGTTCTCTTAAGAGGTTTTCTTTTCATTATTTTCCTTAATCAGATGAATTATTAGAGGATAACGCCAATCCATCAAGATGGTGAATCAATGCGTTTTGTAAATGAAGGTTTCAGCCTGTATTGTAGTTCTCTTTGATAAACACCTTTGTGGCCTCTGTAATATTGTATAAAGATACATAATCATGCACATGTCCCGAAACTCATATCCTCATCAATACTTCATCATGCACTGGTCACATCTGCTTCTTGATACACACATGCATAAGTAAAGCTTCAGTATATGTAAAACACAGTTGATCCTATAGACTATATATTACCACCTTACAACCCGCCTTCATGCANACCAGCGGACAGCTAGACTCTTCCATGCGTCATGGCAGAAATGATAATATTGCACAGTAATAATTATACGTATGGGGTCTAGAGGTGAGGGGTCTGCCACTCAATGATTGTTTTGTTCCCAGCATTACCACCTTTTGAGATACCCAGTCAGGTGGTTTCCTGGAGANGACCTCTATTTGATCAATAGGGTATAAAATGTACATGTGGCACTACAGCAGGGTATATAATGAACTAGGACCATGGTTGTGGTGCATATGACGGACTGTTACTACGATACTGGGTAAATTGAATGATAAGTTTAGCTGAATACTATACTATAGTGCAGACTTTTCTGGCTAACAATGTGCTGTAGACTAAAGAGGGGTGAGATATCCATTTATACCCACCTGATCTCCACATTAATATAGTGCAGGCATAAACACCCCTAAGCATGCCAAGGGGCGGATCCAGAGTTGCACCTATTTAAGGTGCATGTATGGCAGATATGAATAGAGATCTCACAAGCTGCATAGTATTAAGTGTAATTTGTAAATTAGAGTTAAGTTAGGAAACATNACCTCTCAGCTCTAATTCTGTCATCACAATTTAAACTTGCCCCTTCCCCCTAAAGTTCAGTGTTTGGTTTTGCCCTTAAACTCAGAAGCAGGCCCCTAGATGTGACAAGCCCTAGTGTGCTGCAACATCATAGGCATAGCCAATGTCTGGCAAAGCATGNTGGGACATGTCACAACGCCAGCTTCAGCTTGCCTAGGCAGGGTATAATTCTTGACCTACAAATCCACCTGGAGCCTTAAATGTAGTATTACAANGGATAAAATATACTCAGCTAGGAAACAAAAAATAAGACCCCATATAATAAGGTTTGCCACAAACCTTCCGGACTCCGAGCTTGAGGCAGTTATTAATTACAATCACTGCCTCAAGCCCCAATCATTACTAAGGATGGGGGGACTTGATGATATCAAGCCCNGTTTGTCTTTAGTAACCATATGAATAGAAGAGATTAAAATGCAGGTGGTGGGGCTTTGGGTGTGATTTGCATAAACCACGCCCTTATGATCCACCCCCATATTGACTTTTTTTTGTTTCTCCTGTTGTAGAAGCAAAAAGATGGAAACCAGTATATAATATGTTAATATATATCTACTATCTACCTACTATGAAAATGCTGACATACATGCAATATATTGTAGGCCAATATGACTTGGACTTCAAGGGCCTAAAATCAGCCAATCACCAGCTTATTACTACTTTTGTCTGGCACAAGATGTTCCNATGTGTGTTGGCGGTCGTCGAGTAAAGCGCTATCGGAACTTCGTGGCATGCGATGTCTTTTCAGGAGATCCAACACATAGAAATCCTTGAGATTGTCCACAGTTCTTCTGTCCGGTGCTGACCTGGGTGGTGATGAGAGAAGGTCATAGAGGCTGTTTTCCAAGCTCTGTCTTCTCATGGCACGTTCCTTCTCCTCCTCAGGGTTAGTCAGGCCACTAGCCAGTTTCTTTACCGTTAATGGATGTTTCCCGTACGCCATGTCAACCTCACTGCCTGCAAGATTTCCGTCTACTTGTTCAGCATAGGGACTTAATAGTTGCCCTCTTTTGCGAGCCAGCTGCCTTTTGCTTGAGTACCTCTCCAGCTCTGCCANTGTTGGCCAGCGGTCCTGCTCACCTGAATCGTAGACATCATCTAAACAGTAATACAAATGTTAATGGCTGAAGGGCTTTAATAAATTAAAATAAATAACACAAAAATGTACAAATCTGCTCCTGGACAAATCGTTTTGCAGCATGAAGGGTGCAAATTTATATTATGCATGTAAGAAAACTACTGGCGGATTTGGTTTATTGGTCTCAAATACAAAAATCTGTTATTTTTAACTCTAAAGCTGGCCACACACCAGAGAGATTATTGCTCCCATCTCAATCACCTGGATATTGAGGCTCCTCATCTCGTCGTTGTAATAATAGGTGATCTGCATTTGGTGCTGTATTCTCCAGAACACTTGTACCCAGTAATGGCCGGATATCACAGAGCATGAGAAGGAACATGAGTACTGTGCCGCACATCAGAGAGGCTTGCATCCTTGTAGATCTGNAGGACAAGAAGACATGTTATATAACAGAAAAAGGATGTATTAAATATTTCAGAGATAACTGCTGAACCAGTAAGTGTTGCCTTGGCGGTGACTGGTAATAGATGCCTGATAATAGTTTACTGGGTTGTGGGTAGACCATGAAGAGACAGGCGGAATTCTTGCCCACTTTGCAGAAGCAGACTGGCACACTGTATAAAGCAGAGGTGATGTATGTAAGGGGTCTTGGAATGATATACACTATACTATATGTATGGTGTATAGTTAATTTAAAGTGTAATATAATATAAATATAGTATAATAAATATACAGTATATAGTCTGCCATAACCAGACTGTTAATGTATAGTATTATATACTGTACTTTCTATAGTCTGAGAGTCCTGTAATATGTATAATATAATAGGTCTGGAAATGGCACANTATATAAAGTACATTTCAGATATATTATGGGTTCAGAAATAGNACATACTGTAATATATAGCAAAGCCAGATTGCATTGTGAGGTGTGAAAATACATTATATTTTATGGAAAGAAACCATTCACATTAGAGTTGAGATAGGAAACCTCACCTCAAATTGATTTTGTTTTCACAGTTTAAACTTTGCCCCCTTCGACACGTGTTTTGTCCTCAACACCAGTGTTGCTGACATCGGGAGACTCAAGAATTTTTGGCTGTTCTCCTAGTATCCNNGGAGAGTCTGNAACTTTCTTGGGACTTGGGNCAAAATCACTGCCTCTTGTCCTTATGTTTAGTATGATGGGTGGGGATTGATAACGTCATGCCCTGCCCAACCATGGCAAATGTTTTGTTTTGCTGTCCAGGGGGCTGGGCTTAGAGTATGATTTACATAAGTCACCCCATGGTGCTGGTCTTCGGTTTCTCCCAGGAGGGAGAACCCAANAGTCAGAAACCCTGTCTTACTCCCAAATGCTGTATCAGCCTCATAATGTGCTGTGCCCTAACAATAATAAAAGCCAGACATTATGTGCTGTACCTGAAGAGGTATTTAGAAGTGCATGCTTTGGATCGCACACAGCCTG
>JABWIB010007021.1:11602-30460 GCA_016617825.1 Platyplectrum ornatum
GAGAAGCTAGCGGTGCGCCGCTGACGTCACCGTGTGCGCCGATGCGCGCGATACGTGGAACAACGCCGGGGGAGAACACAGGTGTACCTCATTGGGAGAGGGTATTTGAGTAGGCCGTATGGAGAAAGGAGGATGTCCGTCCATTTTGAATGTATGCTTCAGGGGCCAGAAAATGTAGGGTAACAAAAGATCAGTAATACACAATGTAATATCTTCTTAACCCCTGTGCTGCTGGCTGCCTACCTGACGCCGCTATGAGGATAGATAGAGAAGGTAAGTATAGTCCAATAATATATAGAAAAATATAAAGAAGAGTCTTTTCAAACGACAAGCAGTTCTTGGATCTTCATATATCTCGTACACTTTCTCCTCGATTTTTCTCCATACATTCCCCAAAAGAGAAGACACTACAATAGCGTCTTAAAAAAGACGCTGGTTAGCATTGAAACGCGTTGGTGGTACGTGTGTGGTAGTAGGCATCCCCCCCCTCTGTGTTGAGTATACAATATTGCTGTTCTCTAATAGGGCCCTTTTTTTGGAGTCTAGCTACATGGTGTACTGTTTATAACATTGGATATGGATGCCTTCCTTTTCCCCCAACACATTATGTAACATATATGATAAATAAAATTATTTTACGTATATGTGTGGACTTACTTCGTACAAGGAGGTACCTGGGAACCCAAAAGGATATTTACAGGCTGTTTTACCAAGTGGAAATCACGTAAGCACTTGGAAGGATTAAGGGGCTTTATAACATATATTAAGGTCTGCACTATCTTTGTTTGTTTTGTCCCCTATCTATTTGAGAATTGTGGAAGACATTGTATAAGAAGAGGACATCAAAATACAAGAATACTTTACTACATGCAATAAGTCAAGTAATTTAAATGTGAGTGGAATATATAAAGTATAAATTTTATGCTTTGTAAGACCCCTCTGCACTATAATTTTTCTTCCCTCCACGCTGAAAACCGGAGCCGATCCTTGGAAGTAGAGGTTGTCACTAACGAGTGCCAGGGAGATTGTTTGGCTGTGTCCGTGAGAGATCAGAGAGCAACGCTGCAGCAGGAGGAGACGCCAAGTCGGTAAACCACAAGGAAGGACCGTTACAGGCAATGATACAAGCAAATTAAAATGTGAGTAGGTCTAATATTAGACCTTAAAAAAACCAAAATCAACTGGCTTCACTATTGTAGTGTCTTCTCTTTTGGGGAATGTATGAAGAAAAATCGAGGAGAAAGTGTACGAGATATATGAAGATATAAGAACTGCTTGTCATTTGAAAAGACTCTTCTTTATATTTTTCTATATATTATTGGACTATACTTACCTTTTCTATCTATTCACATAGTGGCGCCACTTAAGATTCACTCCACAGGATGTTTACAATGCGACTACACTTTGCAAGCTTGTTGATGATGTCACCCCTCCTCTACTCTGTCACTTCAATCGACCAAAGACCATGTGGATTAAAAGAAAGGAAAATAGTGCAGCCAGCAAAGACCTTTTTGAAATCTCTCCCCAATTTCTCTTGCCTTCTCACATTAAATAAACTTGGTACCATTGCATATGTTTGTATGTATGATTCTTTCGGCTGTTACATCCAGTCTTCTCTACCTGAAGCAGATCCCAGTCTCTCCAAAGAAGAAATAAACAGATATCGTGCAGAGGGTAAAATGCAGGAATGCCCTGCCAATTAATCTGTGCTTATCTGATTTTTTCTTTGTATTCAGAATATATCCATATTACTCCATTAGATCCATTCACGATTTCAACTAGGTACATTTCTCGGGCTTAAAAAGCCCCACTGATAATAAATGTATTCTCTGTTGTACGTATGCCTTCAATATAGACTCACTCTGTAAGATGCTTCTCACTCCACAGGATGTGTACACTCACTTCAGCCGACCAGTTATTTGAGCCTCAGCGAGGAGAGAGTCAGGAGAGTCTATATTGAAGGCATACACACAAGAGAGAATACATGTGAATATGTCTCATAGAGACTTATGAGATCGATCATCTCACGGAGCATCACTATATTGTTTTTTCTATCTTTTTTAGGGGTCTCCTACCATATGAGGGTTTGGAAGTGGAAATGTAGGTGGAACGTATGAAAATTTTATGTTTCAATTACTAAATTTGGGACATTTGGTAAAGGTTAAAAATTTGAAATCATATGCGATATATACAAGCGCGTACGTAGCTGCAATACATATGTTATATTGATGCATTTGATGCTAAGCATATACAATAAGTTATTGAATCGTTTCATAGATTTGTGCATATATTTATATTTTCAGTGTCTAAGTAGCACCTAAAAGGGCTGTTAACGTAAATTTTCTTTTTCTTCTCTGTATGACTCCAGATGATTAAACATGGTTTGATATTCAATGATGAGTTGAACAATAAAACAACAATTAAAAAATTAACAATTGAGCATTACTTAAAAAAATGTAGTCTACATGTTAATTATTTTCAATGTTTTTTTATTCATTTTAAGTTATTTTGAAACTTTTGTAAATGTAAATGACGCATTTAAATCTAATAAATGATATTAATAAAATAAAGGATTACAATTTTTTTTCAACATCGCTCTTGATTTCAGTTTGTATGTCATGTCATAAGACCTTTAAGCCCCAAATCTACCACTCTTTGTAATAACTGAACAAGAAAATGAAGGCAAATTATTTAACATGATAAGTGGTTTAAATTTTATACTCTACCATCTACTATTACTATTACTACTATTACTTTTACCCATATTTTTAAACAGTCTTAATCCTTAACATAGTGTTATCCAATGCCAAATCAGACTTCTTTGACCACTGCTTCCCCATTATTATTGTTCTTTGTTCTGGTCAAAAAATGATACAAATCTAAAAAACAGAAATGGAGCTTTTCATGGTAAAATATATTTTTATTTAAAGATTGAACACATTTTATAAAGTTTTAAGTGTAACAGAATATCTCTTTAATCATCGAGTCTGTGTTAAATAAATTACACATCCAAAATGGAAAGATACTCAGCTACTTCACGATAACTCTTCTAATCAGCTGTTCTGGGGTTTGTGCAAGTTGTGACTTTTTTTCTGGAGACGAGGGTAAGTTGTAAATAGGTAAAGTACAACTGATAAATAAATCTAACTAGAGGGGACAATAAAGCCCTAAAAATAAATTGACAGAAAAAAGAACTAGAAATAAAGCAGGAGCCAAAATGAAGTACATACATGAATGGTGTGAAGTTTTATAAGGCAGTACAGGTAGATCCTACATTTACGTAGAAGATTTGATATTATTGTAAAATGATGGTCTAAACAATACTTTTATTACAGTTGTGGGGATCTGATATATGTATTTGATTTTTAATTATGTTTTAATCTATTGTATGAGATCATTGTTTGCCATGTATGCAATTCTTTAAAAATGCCTATGTGTGAGAAAACTTAAGCAGAAAAACAGAAAACTTCCTATGTCTGGTTTTTACGAACAATAGTGAGTAGCCGGATAAGATGTCAACAGATGTTACTCCAGG
Source organism: Platyplectrum ornatum (assembly GCA_016617825.1). Lineage (NCBI taxonomy): Eukaryota > Metazoa > Chordata > Amphibia > Anura > Limnodynastidae > Platyplectrum > Platyplectrum ornatum. Next base: position 15,138 of record JABWIB010007021.1, read on the forward strand.
AAGCCACCAGGAAATGTTTTCAGAAGTTGATGAACCAGTGATTTGAAAGTGTTGACGTAATAAAATGTAATGTAATGCATTGCAACTTGAAGTGTATATAACATGAACTATTTGAGCAGTAAATTAGACTTTGCTTATGAGATCACATCTCTGTGTGTGGTGTTATTTGCGAGTCTCCGACTGGCCGTATTCGTCCACTAAAAGTCTGACTGATTGACTGGAGGGAGACCTTTGACCCTAACACAGTGGATCAATTTAACTACTGGATTTTATTAATGAAAAAATCTTTGCAACCGTCTACCATCTTCTGAAGCTGCATAAAGACAAACTCAATTTTGTAGGACGACCAATCATCTTGAGGATTGAGTCTATCATTTTGAGAGTTTGTAGATTAATATATATAAAAAAAGTCATAGAATTGAAATCTTTTGTAAGAGATTCCAAACATATATTACAAAAATTTGAAAATGCGAATGCGCAATGGAATGTGGATTTAGCCTGGTGTACTATCAATTTGAAGGACTCACTTGAGATCATGGTTTAGACGTGATGTGGGAAGTCCTGGGATTTTAACCAAATTGAGAGTGTATTTTATTATTTTTTTTAATTGTGCCAATTTTGTTTTCAAACAGAATTATTTCATTTCAAATAACTTGTTGTTTTTGCAGGTAAGGGGATGACAATGGGGACAATTTTCGCTCCCACCATGGCCAATCTCTATATGAAAAACTGGGATTGAATATCTCTCTACACCCATGCCACTTTGCCTTTTGTACATAGAAACAGAGAAAGTGATGGCAGATATGAGCCACATGGCCCATCCATTTTATTCTCAATTGTTTGAGACTCAGAATACCCTTAGATTTATCCCAACCCTTTCAGGGAAGCAATTATTATATGCATGTCCTCGTGTTCTACTACACCTCTACTTTCTCTGAAAAATACCACCCTTTCTGGACATTCCTCAATATATTTGAAAGCTGTTATCATATCACCCTCTCCCTTCTCTCTTCTACGTTGTACATATGCTTTTGTTTTATAAGTGATGTCCGTATTGTTTAGATTTGTGCAAACAATGATATGAATCTTTCAAAGATACCATAGATGGTAAGGAATAGTATAAGATTCCCCAGAAATTGAAACTAAAAAAAAAAATTGTACTCCAATAACTATTTGGATTTCAATAGTACTTGCCTTGTTGGAAATTAAATATACCATATTCCCATTTCATCAGGCTTAGAGTAGTTGGTGAAGTAACAGAGTGTCTTTCAATATTGGATGTGTATTATATGACTGATTCAAGGCTCTCTGATTGGAGAGATATTTCTGGTACTCTTAACATTTATGAAAGTGTATATTAAATGTTTTTTTTTTAATGCACCATGAAGTGCTCCCTTTCTGTTTTGTAGATTTTAAAATATGTATGTGTACATGTTGTTTTAATATAAACTACATTGTGATATTTATTTGTAGACAAATACATATTGAGACTCTTATAGTTTCCATCAGCATAACAATTATTTCTTACTTACAGGCAAGAATATCTTTTTTACCTCTCTATTTTTAAGACTATAATTAAGAGGATTTACCATAGGAATGATAATAGCATAAAAGACTGCAATGTATTTCCCTTGATTGGATGAGTACTGGGATGAGGGTCCAAAGTACATGATCATCGCTGTGCCAAAAACTAAAACCACCATGGTTACATGGGATGTGCATGTGGAAAAAGCCTTGGACCTTTCAGCAGAGCGAAACTTCAATACTGAAGATACAATAAAAATATATGTTATCATAATAAACAAAAATGGAAGAAGGAGAGAAATAAAACTGATGGAGAAGACCGCAAGCTCATTCTGGGTGATACTGTCACATGACAGCTTTATAACTGCAAGAACCTCACAAAAGAAATGATTAATCTGATTAGGATTGCAAACTCTTATTGGCATAGTAACAGATGGTATCACCGAGGTCAGAAAACAGGATATCCACATGATGGCTAGTAACCAATAACACTTGCTCCATCTCATCATTACAGGGTAGTAGAGGGGTTTACAAATAGCAACATACCGGTCATAAGCCATAATGACAAGTGATAAGCTTTCTGAACTTGATAAAAAACTTCCAATATAAACTTGAATGCCACAAGTAAGAATGGACGTTCTTTTATTGGAAGTAAGGAGATCCACCAGCAATTTGGGGACTGTTAATGATGAGTAAGATAAGTCTACAAATGATAAATTGCAAAGGAAAAAGTACATTGGGGTGTGCAAGTGAGGACTGATTATTATTACACAGATCATAAAGACATTTCCAACTACAGTCACTAAATAGATCACAAAGAACAGCATGAAGAGTGCAATGTTTACCCTAATGTCCTCAGAAAATCCAAGAAGAACGATTTCAGTGGCCAGTGTCCTGTTACCAAGGTCCATGATATTAAATACTTATTATTTATAAAAAGTGTCCCTGTATTTATTTATAAAAGAGTACTTTGTCTTTGTAAGTGTTTTATATTTTATAATTTAATAAAGTTTGAGGATGCACTGTAAAAAGTAATACTGTGTTGTAAAATGTGTCACATACAAACTTATTTTAATGTTTCACTGAAATTACAACTGATGTAAAAATCTTATTTTGTATATCCTTATAAAGAAAGTATCAGATACATGAACTTATAGAAATGTTTACTATTGAAAGCACTGTATATTGGTATCGGTGTAAGACAATCCAGCAAATGAAGATAACACTGCCATGTATTATAACTGAGGTCTATTCAAACTGGAAAGACATTAAAATACAAAAAAGTCAGCAGAACTGATTTTATTTTGTTTTTCTGCAAAACAGAACAGGGAGCATCCTCTAAGTATCATTGGTCCAGACATGTGGGCAGACAAGTTGTATCAATGCTGAAATAGTGCAGATAATGTATAGGTCTAATAGGAATGGGTATTATAACTAATAGCCTTATTTCGAGAAAATAAATTGAGCCTTTACAGTATGCAAAGGTTAGGGATAGGCTAAAAGAACTGCAGAATATGAAGGGTTAATGATAGGCTGATAGAAAATGACAGATAAGGTTAAATTGAGGGTCATGGAGAGTTAAGAATAGACTGATTAAAAAATGACAGTTAAGGTTAGGCTGCTGGACATGGAGGGTTAAGGATAGACTGAAAGAAAATTACACTTAATGTTAGACTGCTGGACATGGAGGGTTAAGGAGAGAATGATAGAATATGACTATTAAGGTTAGACTGTGGGACATGGAGGGTTAAGGATAGACTGATTAAAACATGACAGATAAGGTTAGGGCGTGTGACATAGATGGTTAAGGATAGAGTAAAAGAAAATTACACTTAAGGTTAGACTGTGGGACATGGAGGGTTAAGGATAGAATGATAGATAATGACTATTAAGATTAGGCTGCAGGACATGGAGGGTTAAGGATAGACTTAAAGAAAATCATAGTCAAGTTCAGGCTCCCGGGCATAGATGTTTTGGACAGACTGATAGAAATTGACTGTTAAAGTTAGGCTCCGGGACATGGTGGCTTAAGGATAGAGTGCTAAAAGATAACAGTTAAGTTTAGGCTGGGGAGCATAGGGAGTTAATGTTGGGTTCAAAAAAGGAGAGAGATATTTTGGGGTTAGGGAAAATAGTACCATTGAAACAAACAGATTCTGATGCTTGTGGTGCCAATGTTGCAACCATTAAAAAAATGCTGATTTTACTGCAGAATTGCAGGGATATGAATTCTCTGGATCTCAGTCATGCAGATTAACTGATATTGTCATCTTTCACAGATAACCAAATTACCCCTCATTACAAACAGGTCATTATAGCACACACCGTAGTCAAATAAATGTTAACATTTCACAAACAGTTTCATTTACTGAAAAAATTCTCAGCAGAAACATTTGTGTTCATAGATCATCACATCAGACAATATCAGTGCTGGATTCCTCTGGGGTCACGTCAGATGCTAGACAGAGAACATTCAATGTTTTTTCATATCCCAAATTTTACTTGTAAAAAAAAGGCTATTAAATTATTTTACCTTTTACATGTTGATGAGAAGATCATTGTGACACAGACACACACACATAACACATAATACAGGGACATTTTATATGTTCCTGATAACATCCAGCTAAGGATTCCATATATATACAAAAATTCTCCAAGGTCAAATAAATTGGGAATAAACTCTTGAGCACAATTAAAGATATACATCCATAGAGAGGCTATTACTTGTAACTTTCCAGAGATTTAGGATTCATATCTAGTAAACTCTGTCAATATCCACATGCAGGACACAAAAATTGTTGGTATGTTCACCAGGCCCGGCGACAGGGGAAGGGGGGGGGGGTACAAGGGGGACAGTTATTCTAGATCTACTAAAAGGTTATTTAGGAATACTTACAGTTTTACACAGAACAATAAGGAGATAATGTTCTAGTTTACAGGTGTAACCTATGATTGTCACTTTAATATTCCGCTCGATCTCCTTCTTTACTTTATTTATCTAAAAATAATTTATTTTCAATTGTTTGGATGAATAAAGTAAGGAAGGAGATTTAGCGGAATCCATGAACCACATGTAGAAACCAGCGAACCTGGATATAAACGCGAGTAATGAACCACACTTTTGAAAAAGGGAAAACCAGAAACTCATTAAGTGGGGGCGCCGCCGCCCGGAACTGGAGACGCACACACTTACTACCTGAGGGATCCATCTTCCTGCTATTGGGCCCGACTATCTACATCAAGGAGGAGGACGGCATTTATACATCTCAGCCATCCAGGTACGTATTGTGCGATTTGCCTCCAGCCAGGAGGACATGCTTATTATCATTCATGTCTTTATTTGTTTCCATGTGCAAAGTTTTAATGATTGGATAGATCCCAATAAATATTTGATGTTTTGTGAGATTCTTATTCAGTATTGTATTTAAGTATGCTCACTGACCTCTCACACTCTTCTTTTTAAGGGATTTATCTGGAATTTTAAAGATGGAAACCTATATTTAAGGGCTGCAATGGTTGGAATAATTGGATTTATGAATAAGGACATCTAAGACTGAATCATAGGACTGAACTTTTTTGAAGACTGATAAATAACTTTTACTCCCCCAGGACTTTTTTCTGTACACCTTTTAATATATATGAGAATCATAGGCTATGAATACAATATTTGTACATGGAAGTGGCAGCAGGGGAGCGTAACTTAGAGTTTTGATTTAATGTAATATTGATGTTGTAACCTATAGGATTGCAGCTATAGGCGTGTTCTGGTACCTTTCATGTCCCAATATGTGAGGTCATAGGTCACTTCTCTTTGTTAGTTCGTATTTTTCCTCTCTGTGGTGGTCTCTATTCTTTCTTTTATTGGTTATGCCTAGGTCCTATTGTTTAAATAATTTCTGAGTGAAATAGACAAAATCTAATTTATTATTCAGTTTTTTTAAATAACAAAAGTATCATTCACAAACACACCTTACCATTATTCAGTAAATGATATTTTCTTTATCAATATTAAGTTATTTTAGAATTAATAATTAATTAATAGTTATTAGAACAGATAGTTTCCACATTTATTGTAATCCAAGACAGAAAACATATTGTAATCAAAAACATATGAATACATTTATTTCTTCTAAGAAAACATATTGTTGGGAGACAAACAGTGCGTCTCTTTCCGATAAAATGTAGCAGTGAAAATGTCTAACTCGCCACCCTTGGAACAGATACCTGAGGTAGAAGTGTGAGGAGGTTGGAATCAGAACTATGAGCTGCAACAAATGGTATACTCAGAAAGAGAATAGATGAGCAACTCATTCTGATGGTGCTAATAGCAATTTTCCGTAGAAAAATTATTTAACCCCTTAATGACGCAGTCTATTATGGAGTCAAAAGACGCAGCCCTAATTTTCAAATCTGACATGTGTCACTTTACGTGGGAATAACTTTTTAATGCTTTTAGTTATTCAACTGATTCTGAATAATTCTGAGAATATATGATTTTTTCGTGACACATTGTAAGTTAGTGGTAAATTTTGGTTGATACCGTTGGTTTTTATTCGTGCAAATGCCAAGAAAAATTCAAAAATTTCACAATGTTTCACAAAGTTTTCTGCCTGAAAGACAGATAGTCACACCACACAAAATAGTTAATAACTAGTCATTACCATATGTCTACTTTATGTTGGCATCATTTGTTAAACCTCCTTTAACTTTTTTAGGGAAGTAAGGAGCTTATAAACTTAATAGCAATTTTCACACTTTCAAGAAAATGTAAAAGTAAAAAAAAATTTAGGGGCCAGTTCACATAGGATGTGACTCTGAGGTGCCTGTGTATTAGACACCCCCATAAATGACATTTAGAAAACGGCACTCCTCAAAGTATCCAAAACAGCACTCTGGAAGTTTGTTAACCGCAATGTTTAAATGAGAAAAGGGCCGCTCCTCACCCCTTTTCTCATTTTAATATATGATTTTAGCAGGGATTAGCCCTGGTAATTGATGTGCAGCTTACACCATGTCCTAACATGATGTAAGCTGCACGTAGCAGTTTTAAAGCAGGTAAATGTCCTGTGGACAATTACCTGCTTCATTAAGTTTATTAATCCTTCTGGTGTTTAACAGAAATGAAAGCAAAATGAGGGTAACATTTTGAAATTTACCCTTTTTAGAAAATTTTCCATTTTAATCTGTTTACATTTCTAATAGGACAGATGTTAACCAGATGACAAAACTTAAAATGTAATCCAATGAATTTAGAAATATCCCATGTGGTTGTAAAACACTTTTTGGGTACACAGTAGGACTCAGAACGAAGGACAATGTTACATTTTCCATTTTGTATCAGTACAGTAAAAAAAAATATGATACCATTTTGTAAACTGCACCCCTCAAAAAATTCATTTATGGTTGTGGTGAGAATTTTAACTCCACTGGTGTGTTGTGAAATTTGTTAACATTGGGTCGTGAAAATGAAAAATGTAATTTTTTACATTTTCATATAGGGTAATAGTCATAAAACACCTCATAATTTTTTACCCCATTTCTCCTGAGTACAGCAATACCCCATGGTTGGTGTGGTTGTAAAACACTATTTGGGTACATAGTAGGGCTCAGAAAGGTAGGAACACCTTTTGGCTTTTTGAGTGCAGATTTTGCTGGAATAATTTTCGTAACCATGTTACATTTGCAGAGCCCCTTTTGTAACAGTACAGTAAAAAATCCCAACAAATAATACCATTTTGTAAAGAACACCCCTCAAGGAACTCATATATGGGTGTAATGAGAATTCTGAAAAATGTAATTCTTTCCATTAATTTGTGGATTTACCCCACAATTTTACATTTCCACATAGGGTAATAGTAGGAAAACACCACGTAATTTATTACCCCATTTTTCCTGAGTACGGCAAAATCCCATATGTGGTAGTAAAATGCTTTTTAGGCACATTTGCTTTTGTAGTGCATTTTTGTGCTTTGGAAGCGCCATGTTGCATTTGACACCCCCTATTGTATCAGTATAGTATAGTATAAACCCCTAACAAGCAATACTATTTTGTAAACGACACCACTAAGGAACTCATTTATGGGTGTAGTGAACATTTTGACCCCACTGGTGTTTTGTAGAATTGTTAAACAAATATTATTTTTTCCATTCATTTGTAAATTCACCCTAAAAATGTTAGATGTTCACAATGGTAGAAAAATAGTAGAAAAAGCACCCCATAATTTTGGGGCTCAGAGGGGAGGGAGTACCATTTGATTTTTTTTTTTTTTTTTTTTACAGCAGTAATCTGTATACGCTACGTGAATGAAAATTAAAAATCAGAGTGTGCGAACAGGATTTTTTTTTATCTCATGCCAATCCATTCACAGCAAATGTACTTAACGCTGGCGGCCTTATGATGTCATAGGATGCTACTAACTGTATTCTTGAGCACCATCCTATGACATCATAATGCCGCCAGCATTCACTAAATTGCCTTTGAATGAATTGGCATGACATCACTGTTAAAAAGTGATAATAATTTGAATTGTGGATTTTCCAGCATTAAAAAAATATTTTCTCATCATTAGTTTTCTTTTTACCGTTATTTCATTCACAAAAAGCAGGCATAGTACAGATGCTGTCACTATGCCGGCTTTTTGTGAATGAAATTGGAATTAATTGGAAAAAGAGGTGTTATCACAGTCACTGACCCTAGAGCCCAAGACCCAGATCACATGTCTTCTGCCTGTATTTTGGTTTCTCTTTCATTAAGTAGTGATAACTCTCCCTCTGAAGTCCACCCATCCGAATAAGAGGTTAAGTGGTCTGTAATGCAGAAAGATGCTCTCTGGTGTAGTCCTGGAGTAGGATTAATGTTGAAATGGGGGTGATAATTCCATTATAGAACTGAGCTGTCTGGTCACCTCATCCAAGACACTGCTGCTAACTGCTGTGTCTGTCCTCCCCCAAAAGGGAAAGCTGAGCTCATCCCCACACTGCTAGCAGCGTGCCTGGAACACTACACACTGCACGCTGTATAGACATTTCTCCTGACAGCCTGCAGTAAATTATTTGGTGACCTATGGGCCCCCTGACTCAGAGGCACAGTCGCAATTGCAACCGCTGCAACCCCTGTAGCCACTGGTTATGGTTACGCTGATAGAAAGGGAAGTTTATGGCTGGTTTAAGGCTGCAAGAACTGGATTCTATTTCACAACATAACAAAATGTTGAGATGTTTTTAAGATTTATATTGTAATGTTGTTGAACAAACAACAAGTTAATTATCTGAAAAATTTTCATTAGCAGAATCAAAAACTGTAAATAAAGCACAACTATACAGTAAATATACAACCATAGAGATGCATTTGCTAATAACTGGCCAGAGATTTGTATTTAATTTACTAGTAAATCTAGGGCCTTATCCAGACCTAAAGGTTACAGAAGAGTTAAAGGTAAAAAAAAATGTCATTTATATAAAATGGATGCACGTTTACACCAATACATAATAGTAGATATATGTTGATAAGTCATATTTTTAGAGATCATTTTATCTATTACCATAAAACATATTTAATGAAAAACTATTAATTTAAAAAAACATATAAGAAACAAGCCCAAAGCAAAATAAATCACCACCATAAATATCTGTTAAAATGGTAATAGCAAAATGAAAATGTGTATATAAGCAACCAGGTTGTATAAGTTCAAAGTGAAGGGGTGAGTAGTTAAATATGAATGAAAAAAAAATTGAAGCTGGTATATGGATATTAAAGTACTGTAGCCCATGAGTTTATAACCAAACAAAGCAACAGTCTTACAATAATCAATATTAACCATGGGATAACTTACCCCAAAGCAATGCCTACCAGTCTCATGGTGGGGCTTTTCTTCCCCTTCCCCGAGAATGGGGTTTAGTTGTCCCTCCATGTGTTTTTAATCCAAAAAATTTTAAGCAATATACAATAAAATGACACGAGGGTTGAAAATTATATCCATCATAGAAATAATTTAAAATTGGTAATAACAAAATGCGTATCCTGAATGTTAATATCAAAAGCAATTAGTACTAACTCAAAGTAAATGGGGTAGGTTGTTAAAAACAAATAAAACAAGTAAGATGAACACTTAAGCTGCTGAAAACCCAAAACACTGAGCTTCTGTACCTGACTAAAAATATTAGCAGTTTGTCGTGAAAGATATGAAGTGTCCTCTGATATTCCCATATATCCAGGTGTGGTAGTGACACAATTAATTACTTTGATGAGTCTCCATTGATCTGGATGATCACCGTAATAATAGACTGAAATGGAAACCCCCACACACCTAATTTTCAAAGCTGGATTAAAGAACTCCATTGTTTTCAGTTTTTATCAGTCTTATCATAAGACCTTTAAGCCTCAATCTCATCACTCCTTATAATGGCAATGTAAACACATCTCCAATATGATATGAATTGGAAGCCTATAACACATCGATAATATATTCCAATATTTGTGTGCAGATATTTACAGATTGAGCAACAACTATCTTTTAGATCTGCACTTATTTCTGCACTCATTTCCTAATTTTTGGCAAGAATATTTTTTTGACGTCTCTATTTTTTAGACTATAATTAAGAGGATTTATCATAGGGATGATAACAGCATAGCAGACTGCAATGTATTTCCCTTGATTGGATGAGTACTGAGATGAGGGTCCAAAGTACATGATCATCGCTGTGCCATAGACTAAAACCACCATGGTTAAATGGGATGTACAAGTGGAAAAAGCCTTGGACCTTTCAGTAGAGCGAAGCTTCAATATTGAAGATACAATAAAAACATATGTCAATATAATGAACAGAAAGGGAAGAAGAATGGTAATAAAACTGATGTAGAAGACCGCAAGCTCGCTCTGGGTTATACTGTCACAAGACAGTTTGATAACTGCAATAACTTCACAGAAGAAATGATTAATCACATTCGGATTGCAAACTCTTATTGGCATAGCAACAGGTGGTACAATTGTGGTCATAAAACATGATATCCATACGAAGGCTAGTAACCGATAACACACACTCCATCTCATCAGAACAGGGTAATAGAGGGGTTTACAAATAGCAACATACCTGTCATAAGCCATCAAAACGAGTGTTAGACTCTCTGTAGTTCCTACAAAACTGCCAATATACACTTGAATGTAACAGTCATGAAGGGACATCTTTCTATGAGAAGTGATTAGATCCACCAGCAATTTGGGGACTGTTACTGATGAATAAGAGAAGTCTACAAAGGATAAATTGCAAAGGAAAAAGTACATTGGGGTGTGCAAGTGAGGACTGATTATTATTACACAGATCATAAAGACATTCCCGACTACAGTCAACAAATAGATCACAAAGAACAGCAGGAAGAGTACAATGTTTACCCTAATGTCCTCAGAAAATCCAAGAAGAACGACCTCAGTTGCCAGTGTCCTGTTATCAAAGTCCATGATAACAAATATTTTATATCTGTAAATGTGTTCCCTGTATTTATAAATATTGGAAATGGCACTCTATATGTCTAGTATTTTTATTTTATATTTTAATAAAGATTGAGAAGGCACTTTGAAAAAGAATACTGTGTTTTGAAATTTGTTACATGCAAAAATCATTTTAATATTAAAAGAAATTGTAACGATTGAATAAAATGTATTATGTCTAGCTTCTGAGAAATGACGACTATATGACAAATATTAGAATCACTGATAAAGCCTCTCCACCAGATTATGATAACATTGCCTTGTATCATCTTAACTGAGTTCAGTTCAACCTGGAGAGACATAAAAAAATAAACAGAAATGATAAACAGAACTGTTAGTGCTAAGAACCACAGCTCAATGATATCAAAACATTTTGTGGGTTTGGAAGCAAAATTAGATTTTGCTTTGTGCACCTTTCTCCCCCATACATGACAGGGTGCATCTATTATTGGTCACGACTTGTTGGTCAACAGGCAGACTGCAAAAATGTGATAGGTTGGTTTAATGTCCATAGTGTCAGTTCCAAAATATTGTGCAGAATAGAAATATATTAACTGAGAATAGCTATTATAGTGAAAGGCAGTACTCCTTGTAATTAGCAAATTCTGTTGTTTCTATCTGCCTAACAGACTGTAAAGGTTAGAGTTATAGGCTTCGAAGGTTAAGGCTAGGCTAAGGAATGTAGTCAGACTTGCATGACATGGACATTAAAGGTTAGACTTATAAAAATGGAACATTGGTATTAGGATAGGGAAGCTGGAAGGAAAAAGTTAGACTGATAGTAGGGGAGTCTTAGGTTATAACTGAAAAAATAATACCTGTCTCTTTTGAAGTCATCAGATCTTATTTATCTTATTTAAGTTTTAGCTGGTGGACAGTTGAACCACTGCAGACTAATATATTGGGTCATAGTTTCTCAGATTCATTGATATTGCCATCTCTAATATAACATTTTTAAATCTAGATTCTTCTCCTTCTTATTCTCCTTCTTCTTCTCCTTCTCCTTCTTTTTCTTATTCTTCTCCTTCTTCTCCTTCGCCTTCTCTTTCTTCTTCTTTTTATTCTTCTCCACCTTCTCCTTCTTATTCTCCCCCTTCTCCTACTTCTTCTCCTTCTTCTTCTCCTTCTTCTTCTCCTTCTTCTTCTCCCCCTTCTCCTACTTCTTCTCCTTCTTCTTCTTTCTCTTTTTCTTCTTCACACTTTCATATAAGGCTTTTCATGTCAATCTGCGAGAACACACATATGCTGGGTGGGATGGGAGTAGTATTAAAATGGTACATTCACATTTTTGCACCATCTTCATTTAGGAAATGTTTAGCAGTTCATACTTCATATGAATACAGTGGGGAACATACTTTGGACCCCCACATCAGAGAAGACTCAAGTATTATTATTATTATTATTATTATTATTATTATTTAAATTGTGCTCTGTGTGTGTGGAAACCGTATCTATGGGATCCTTCCACTCCTAAAATAATCTTAATCTGCAGAGTGATAAGTACAGAGAACTAGGATATATTCTTATTTAGTTCATGACTTAAACAATTGCACATGATTTTGACAATAATAGTTACCTCAAAAGAAATCAACTGTTTTGTATTGTACATTTGTAACAAGCATATAAAAACTATAGGAACACAATAAAACTAATAGCCAGATTCAGAGACTTAAAATTATTGGCAAAACCATATTCAATTGCAGGGGAGGTAAATTGAATAGGAATCAGTATTAAAGGTGAGAGATGACTTTCCTAGCCCAAGTGTAATAACAGTGTAACAGTAACCCTGGTCAGTATCTGTGTGCAACATGCAACAATAGTATTCTCCCTGCATGCACACACTGACATTCATTTTACCCCCCCCCCTGCAATTCATCATGGTTTTACCCACTCTTGAGTAAGCTGTAAGTATCAAGTAGTAAGTTGTCAGTAGTGCTAAAGTGGCTAAAAAGTCTTACGGGCATTGCCAAAGGAAACAGCAATTACTTTGTAGTGCTGTAGCGTGCGAGAGAGCAGAAAAACAAATGTTATCGCATTAGGATCAATTTTCATGTGGACAAATGCTCTTAATTCTGAATCAGACCAATAATTATTATTGCTGTTGGTATTTTCATTATCATGATTTATTATTATTATTATTATTAATGTAACAATAATTAGGCATGTTGGCTATAAACTGCACAATAATTCAGCCAATTGAAAAAAATGTCCTTTTCCAGGAATATAAAAAGTATTAGATAATCCTCAATGAACACGTAGAAAAGATATCAAAATCGCTTACACCATTACATTTCCATTTGACAACCTGACAAAAAATTATTTTATAACCACACAAAGTCACTGGTCTAAATTTACTAAGCAACTTTAGGCCCTTGTGTGCATTATGTTGTTGGACAAAAATCAAGCAATTGTCAGCAGTAAATCTTTCAGCGGAAAGTAAAAGTGTAAATGTAAAATTCTGCTCATAGATTCATCAAAAATATAAACCAGGGCTGATCACACAGTGGACATAGAACATAGTCTTATAGTAGCTGTTAAACATGTATAATGTATTATAAAATGACATGTAAAGTCTCTTACCTTTTACATGTAGATTAGAATAATCATTGTAGGACAGACACAAATAATACAGACAGTGAGACGTATTTCATGTTCCATAACACATCCAGCTCAGGGTTTAATATATGGATTACAAAAACTTCCATGGGGCCATGTAAATTAAAATAAATAAACTCTTGGGATTAATTACATATAACAGCTACATTCAGGCAGAGAATGCTAATTTATTGTAACTGGTTGGAGATTTGTATCATTTTCTATTACGGTATAATAATTTAATTAGCAGACAAAATGGTTAAGGACTGAATCTTTCAGAAATAATGCCATGTAATCAAGCGGTCACATCTCAAAGTAATCCAGGTATGCTAGGCATCCACAAGAGTGATATTGTTCTAGTGAATATTGGTGCTGATAAACGGGGGATTTTCCCTTGGGAAACATACTTACAGTACCTCTGTGCAGACTGGTCACTTCATTGTCCGGCTGGGGACAACACCTAACAAAGGAGTATAAGACTTTAACCATGGGCCATGGACACTTTTATGTAATCTGTAGTGTAAAATAATATGCAGATGGAGCGTACAGTTCAATATCCAGCTTTTGGTCTTAAAGCGCAGGATGGACTGATATCAAGTGATATTAAGTGGGGAGTTTGCAGGGGAATTGAAAAGTGGGGATGTTGCCCATAGCAACTAAGCAGATTCAAACTCACATTCTCCAGTATGTAAAATTTAACTGAGAGCTCAAATCTGATTGGTTGCTATGGGCAACATCCATACTTTTCAATTCCCCTGCAAACTCCCCGCTTTGTGAATTTAGGCCATTGTGGCTTATCTGGTGTGGAAATTTTTAGTACTTTTAATAGGAACCTTCAGGGGGTTAATCCTCCAGGTTGGAGTCATCACACAGTATTGTCAGTTTATGTCTCTTATGTTGCTGTTATAACCTATGTGATTGCAGCTGTGGACGTTGTCTGGTATCTTCTCTTTCATATGCTCACATTTGTGGCCATCATGGATAGACCCATTTCTCGTGTTTGGATTTATCTTCCCTCCATTCCTGGTTAGTTGTAACTTTCTTCTCTGTCTGCATGCCTTATTTCTATATGTGAGTGCAGGTTATAGTTTAGCAGATTTCACATTTTTTGTTTTGATTGTTTTGTATATCATTAATACATTTAAACTTTACCCTAACTCCTGCCTGCTGGTTATTTTATCATTTAAGGCAAAGTTTACGAGAGGGACTTCTGGTAATTTGCCATGCCCAAGAGAATTTTATTAGAATGAACTGAAGGAAATGGAGCTGTCTACCGTCCTGACCCATTTTGTCATAGTCATTATTCTTTGTAGGTCATGATCATGATTTCAGTGTTAAGGCCGTTGCGTGGTCGGTTGCTTGATTTAAGATATCACATTTTATGGGTTAAGATTTAGCATTAGCAGCGTACGCTGCGAGCATGAAAGCCGGTACACGTGCCGGCTTTCATGAATATAAAAAAAAGAAATAAAAAAAAACAATTATTTAAATGTAAAAAAAAACAAAGTAACTTTATTAAATATTTTATTGTATTGTATTATTTTTATTTTTTTTATTCTTTTTTTTACACTTAATGAGGCACGTAATTGTCCATAGGACAATACCTGCCTCTTGAGTCTCTGCGCTAAGCCTGCACCATGTCCTGACATGGTGCAGGCTGCGCTAGCAATTAGCAGGGCTTAGCCCTGCTAAAAGCGCACATGCAAATGAGAAAAG
>JABWIB010007024.1:6070-23478 GCA_016617825.1 Platyplectrum ornatum
AGCAGGCGGCAGAGGAGACACACAATGAGTTATTGCTTGCACAATACTATTTAACACTGGTGCAACGTTGCTGGTGTGATATGCCGCATTGAACAGTCTGGGAAACCAGGTACCGTTCACAGTGTCNAAAAAGGCAGTGTCGCAGGTTTAGTTCTGCAGCTAGATTTACATTCCTCAGATAGACTTTTATATATATATACACTTGCTGGAGAAATCCTGTGTGTGTTGAACATTTCCCCCATTACGCTTTGTGCTGAATTGNATCTCTATTCCTGAATGTAAGGAACCACCACTGGAGGTAACGTGAGCACATCGTCTTTCAGGAATGGATGCGTGTGGTATAATGTTGCTGACATTAACATGCTTAAAGTAAAGCTGCTCGTGCTGAAAGTCATCAATTGCATGTTGTANCTCTACCAACTCTACAAGGAATCCGTACGGCTCATGGAGCCAGGATTGACAATCTACTAAGGACTTATGTGATATGTATTCTATGTATATGTAAGATACTTGTAGCACAGATGCCTCACAGCGCTCAGGTTCTTAGTTCTATTCCTGGACATATTATTGCTATGTTTTTTTTTAAATAAATAAATTAGAAAAAAAAAAAAATTATGTTATATGATTATATGTCATTTATAGCCCCTACACTGAAGCATTTAATGTTTTGTATCTGTTTATTAGAGAAACAAATTTCTTTACACTTTACCTGTGCTATATAATGGGCTGTAACCTGTAATGTGTAATCTTCTCTACTTGGTAGCTCACATCTTACCTTGTATTGTTATTCTTTTATATTGTTTATATTGTTTTGTACTGCATTGCAGTCTAGATCCTGCCATGTATGTCTATACTGCATTTTCTGTTATAAATACATAAATGTTATTATTATTATTATTATTATTAATAATAATACTGTATATACTCGAGTATAAAGTTTTTGTGCTAAAAGTGCCCCCCTCGGCTTATACTCGAGTCATTGTCTTGTATGATGTCAATGAGTTATCCCAGTTTTTTTTTAGGTGAAATTAGACACCACGGCTTATATTCGGGGTGGCTTATACTCGAGTGTATACGGTAATCTGTATAATTTATAATGGGTTTAGGTAGAATTTTCTAAGCGTTAAATTTTTGAAAGCTCTAATAAAGGTATTTCCTGAACAGCCAGAGACACTCATATCCACACAAACCCCATACAAGGTATAGCCAATAAGATTCCCCATTGCTGCTAAATATTGAACAAATCACATGCAAAGCCAATGTGTTTAACTTATTTAACTTTAATAAATAGCTAGAACAGTTTTCACTTGATTTTCTCGCTTCCGTATTTTTTTCTTTGCTACAAGCTGCAACTCCCTTGGAGGGCTGGGAACAGGACAAGGTGATGCCAAAATTTACAAAACGCCGACTTTGTAAGGTTCAATGATGGAGGAGGCACTGTAGGAAATGCATCCTGAATGTCGGTGTTCTCCAGCGGTGTGACATGTTTTCCTTCATTGATATGCTGAATATTCAGGTCATAAGAGGGGAGTGCTATAAAACGGGTTAATGGTGGAAGCACGACTTTGAAGGCACTTGGAAACAGAAAAACAGCCCATCACTAACACAGCCCTTGCAATCTGACCTTGTTGCACCAGGATGACAGGGCTCTGGGAAGACATGTTGAGCATTGGCAGTGATGTGTTGTGGGTGTCAAGATGAGATGTTAGGAGGGGACAATTAAAGAGAAAGTCTTAATGGCAATTTGGGCTGAAATCTGATTTTTTTTCCAGTAAAAAGTTGAAGTCCTTTTACTGTATTTTTTCTTTTTCTAGAAAGGTAAGAAAAAAACCATTAGAATTTTGCAGATGTGCAGCAACAGCGGCCTTTCTACTCGATGTATCTGATTTGGTTCTTTAATTGTGGCACCTTAATATATAGCTTGAAGGTAGCAATAGCAGCTTTACTTTATTATCTTGTAATTATCACACAAAAATATTCTTCATATGCAAAATATTAAGGTGATATGGGAGACGTTTACCATTTTTTGTATAGTTTTGTGCGTACATATATATATATATATATATAGATATATATATACACACATATATATAGATAGATAGATATATAGATACAGTTGGTTATTTTAAGTATGCATAACCATTTATGCAATATGACTGGATAAAAGAACCGTACTTCCTCATTTTCCCTTTTTACACAACTTACCTGAAATGTAATAATAAATATATCCATACCAGGATGTTCTTATTACCTCAATTTTACCCACCATGCATTGCTCTCGCTGCACAATATTTNAAGCCAATGCATTTTTTGTGATAGCCAGCCTCTCTCATGCACAGCTACAATCTTATCAGCGGAAGCTATGCCATTTCCAGAATTGGAATACACAGTAAAATTGCATTGGTCATATGCTAGTCAATCTTATGTATAGACTTTGCAAGTAATAAATCACCTGTTGACACACAAGACCACGACAGGTAGAAATGCATATGATGCATTTTCTACATTGCAAAAAACACACGCAAGTATCAAATACTGTAGGTATAGTCCCTTCCTTGTGTATGTCGCTGCCACATCACTAGTAACAGAAGGAGGTGTTTCATTTGTTTACTCAAAGCTTGAGAGACCATAAAGCGATGGCAGGATTGGGATAATCAGGGCTGGGCAGGGCAAAATTAGTTAATAAGACATATAATGATGATNGGGAAAAGGTTAATGATGAATGTTAATTGCTTGAAATATCTGTTAATAATAAGTTATGAATAGTAAAATGAAGAAAATGTTTTTCATATCCTCTGGCTCTGGAGTTTTCTATGTTACTTAATGACAGCAGTCACGATAGACAGTAAGAAAGTCTATGCTACTAACTCAATCACAGGCTTTGTCTATGTCTATATCTATGATATCAGTGTAACTTAAATATATTAGAGGTGGTGCGGAAATATTGTCCAACTTCTTTTGCTTATTAGTGGACACGTACATATTGAGCAAGGACAGAGGAAACTGCTGCTACCACATAAACTCCACCTCTACCTGAAGTTCATGGTGAATAATAAATGTAATGTTGATGAACATACAGTACTTGATGATTTCTATACACAGATTGTGACTGTAGCAGTATGAAGCAAAAATCTATTTCACACGTAATACGCTGCATTGTTCCGGAAAACACNCGGAAGAGATGGAAATCGCATGCAACAACAACGTGAAACGCGTCAGTTCATGCAACATGATGGGATACCTGTTAAACAGGAACAGGGAAGTGATGAGGGAAGGATTATGCTATGGGAAAGGATAAGAAAAATTGTGAAGTGAAGTCATTAAAAAGTATATAATTAGTCAGAAATAGAACCTAGGTAACAAACAGTGGCTATTTATCTTGTATATATATCTTAATTAGTCAACAAATGCCAATTAAGATACAGTCTAGTAATTTTATATAAACTATATAACTACCAGTGGTGGTAGCTGATCAGTTCGCTGAATGCCAAGCCTTGTCTTAAGCTGCCAGCCTCTATGAGCCCTNCATGTATACCCTGCACACATAGTCGTTATGCGATTCATAACTACCACACATGGAGTCATATTGTACTATGATAATAGCCCAAAACTTAATCAGCCACTGTTTGTTTTTGGAGAAGTCTGGATAAGTTGTTTGAGACAATGATTGATTGTTACAACACTAATATGATTTCATGATGTGAAGGATTGATGAACATAAGGAGAATAGAGTTCAGAACATTGTATTTCCAGCTGTTATTTTAAAATGTTATTAATAAGGTATTTGCAGTCGTGCTTCTGAATAAATGATGAATGTTTGTCTATTTTAAATGGGTTTCCCTGTTAAAGAATGGCATCGAGCTTACCTTCAAGGTAGTTACGGGCAACGAATTTCAAAAGTTCGTCCAATAAGATGACAGGGAAGGAAATCTTCAGGACAACAAACCACTGAGTGAAGTTCAGAGGTGTCAACTTGAAAATCATCTGAAGAATGGGAATGCATGATGTTAGTAATGTAACAATGTAAAACATTATGTAGGTCATTGCTTATGGAATTACATTGTATCAGTGTCTGCATTTTCTGTGTTTGTTCTCAGAAAGACTAAGAATGTATTGCACCAAGTACAACGTGCTATTTAGAGGCTTTTACTCACAGGCAGGGGGTCAACATAGAGGATAAGGAAGTGGAGGGACATGGAGAGGCAGATTGAGCCCAGCAGCCAAATGTTCACCCATGGGGGCATCCTGACCAGAGACTGGTTCTCTGAAAGACTGTACAAAGGAAGCAAAATGGCAGACATAAGTACTGAAACCGCAACAATGTAAGAGTTTTATTAAAAAGATGTTTTGAGAAGGTTGGGCTCAGAGAACTTGCCTGTTGAGGGCATTGCACATCTCAATGGTGACCAAGACGGACAAAGCCATGGTCATGGGGACTGGAGACTCAAAGATTTCACACTCATGTCCTTCAAAGTCAGGATTGTCTTCTGTGCATTGCATGAAATGGCTCTAAAATTGGAAGAGAAAACAAGCAGATGAAAGTGTTGGCAAAAACAAATGCCATAGATTAATACAAATACAGATTCCTTGTAGTTAGAACATGTCTCATATATGTCAGTGAGCTGATCTATCATTGTCCTCATTGGAGTCTATAGTAAAGACAATGGTTATGACAGAATCAAAGTTATGAGAATTTATCCTCACCAACTGGTAGAAAGTCACATTAGGTCCATCATCAGCACACATAAACCACCAGGCGGCAGCTCCCACAGTGGCTGCACCCACATAACCTGCCAGGAAGAAATAAAGGCAACTTTGTCATGCCAATTTCTTTTTTTGATAACATAATCAAGGATAACTATGACACCCTAGTCACGGAATACAAAATGTTCTTGACCTCACCTCCAATAGCCATGTAACGGAAGAACAGCCATCCACTAATGAGGGGCTCCTTAGGGCTGCGGGGTGGTCTGTCCATGATGTCCAAGTCAGGGGGATTGAAGCCCAGGGCGGTGGCAGGCAGACCATCTGTGACCAGGTTAACCCAGAGCAGTTGTACAGGGATCAAAGCCTCTGGCAGACCCAGGGCAGCGGTCAGGAAGATACTGTGATACAATAAGAAAGTGTTATAAAGCAAGCACAAAGACAAATTGTATATATAGTATGTTCAAAAGAACTTTCTAACTTGACTGCCAAGTCTNCATCATTCTTTTATTTAGCCTGAATAGTAATGCAAGACTTCACTCTGGTGAAACTCACCAAACGACCTCTCCTACATTGGAGGAAATGAGGTAGCGGATAAATTGCTTCATGTTGTTGTAGATAGCACGACCCTCTTCTACTGCAGCCACAATGGTGGAGAAGTTATCATCAGCCAACACCATCTCAGAGGCAGTCTTGGCCACAGCNGTACCGGAGCCCATGGCAATACCAATCTCAGCCTTCTTCAGAGCGGGGGCATCATTTACACCATCACCAGTCTGAAAGNGTAAAGGGGCATAAGATATCACAAGCAGACCACACATGATGAACACANTGATATATATTGCTATGTAACCAATTTGGGACATATCACATTTTGTTCAGGCATGCACTGTAGCTCTGCATTCACAGTGAAATCATGTAATAAGGAGCATNACATAGATGATATTGGACCTAACCAAGAGTCCTCTCTGACACCTAACTTCCGCTATCTTCTTCCAGAAGTCTGTGTTCCCTGACACTGCATTTGCATATGCTATGCTACAGTCTCCTAGTGTATGGAACTCAGCTCTGTATGCTAGGAGATCCATCTGATGGCTATGGCCTTTCCCTCACTCGCCAAACNTATGCAATGGAAACTTAGATTACATATTAGGGGCAGGGATTTAAAACGGACGGTTTAGCCTTCTGTATGACTGCTGTCTATGCCCATGACAGGGGAATGCACACTTCCCTCTTACAAGCAGATTTTAAGACATCTATGTGTACAGTCCCTTGTGAAAATATAAGGTTAGACACAGTGTAGCGCATGCCGTTTGTTTTACACACCATAGCTGTGATCTCATCAAAGGACTGCAAGAACTCTACAATCTTGGATTTGTGAGATGGCTCCACTCTGGCGAAGCAGGAAGCTTTTTTGCAGGCCTCTCTCTGTTCTGCAGGGGGCAGATCATCAAACTCGCGACCAGTATAGGCACGTCCTAACACATCCTCATCCTCTTTGAAGATTCCAATACGGCGGCAGATGGCAATAGCTGTTCCCTTGTTATCACCAGTGATCATGATGACACGGATTCCGGCTTCACGGCAGAGCTGGATGGAGCCCATGACCTCTTTACGAGGTGGGTCCAGCATACCCACACAGCCAACAAAGGTAAGGTCAGTCTGGTAAAATAGAATTAATAACGGTACATTAACAATGGACAGAAGATCAAATAATATTGTGGAACTAATTCTCCAATATTGGTTTGTCACAATGAAATTGGTCTATGAACAATACAAATTCCATTACCTCATAGTCTACAAACTTGGTGGAATCCTCAAGGTTCATGTCCTCTCTCTTTGGTGGGGTGTCTCTTGTGGCAAGAGCAAGGCAACGCAGGGTATCTCTGCCTGTTCCCCATTCCTTGATTACAGACAGTATCTTTTCTTTGATGGCAGCGGTAAAGGGTACACGGGTTGTGCCCACACGTACATAGTTGCAACGGTCAATAACACCCTCTGGGGCACCCTGTTATGTGGAGGGGGAGGTAATAAAAAAAAGATTATGTAGAAGATGTATTACTAGGTGTGCAAGGTGAATAATATTTTATATNGAAACATTGTAGGTAAGAGAACTATGATTGTGATTTCCAGTAAGGGTGCTTTATAGTAACAGAAATAAGGTTTTCCAATGTCAAAGTAAAAAGATGTTTTAGGTAGACTCAATGGATGGCTTTTATTGGAATGATATTTAATGGTAGAGGTCTTTAGGGAATAAAGTATTGAACTTAGGGTTGGAGTCACTCAAGACTTTCTGTGAGACTCTGAAATGTGTGTATCTTCTACACCTGTCTATATTACCTGCTATGGCCTTACCTTCACAAACATCTTGTTGCCAACAGCAGCACGGGAAGCCTTGGCGGGTGTGCAGTAGACAGACATGGACTTTCTGTCACGGGAGAACTCCATGGTAAATTCTTTCTTCATCAGCTGCTTGATAACCTGTGAGATGTATTGAGTGTCATTTGTTATCTTTCCAGTTAGTCAAAAAACCCAATTCTGTAGCCAGTTACCAGTTTCTGGTAATTAGCTTGCGTAAAACCAACTTGCGTAAAAGAAACTTGTATTTATTCTAGGAGTCCATAATTTTACTTTGCTGTAGTGATACTATCTATTTAGTGATACTAGTACCTCTGGTGGTACTCGAACCTCTCCTATGGTGGTACTTGGTGCCACTGGGTAAACTGGTACGGTGTTGTCAGCCGTATTTGTATTTTAATCAGAGGTGATACCAGATGGCAGAGAGAGAATATTTTATACATTATCATGGAGTTGAATAGAATATGTAGAAAATATATCTCAATCATACAAAAATATGTGAAATAAAAAATATATGTATAGCAGTAGTGTGTAAAAGGTGGTATTTATTATTCATAGAAATTTTATTTTCAAATTTATTTTCAAATTCAAAGCCATTTAGAATACCACAATGGCAGGTGTCTAGGATGGTTGGTTACATGAGATCATTAAGAGATAGATTACTTGAAGGGAGTTAAGTTTCTTGTATGTGACAAGCAAAGGGCAGGTGTCTGGGGTAAGCAATGTTCTTAATACGCCAGCTTTCTGCGGGTTACATAATTAGCTTTCTATAAAGATAGGAGACAGGCAGCTGGGATATTGTGTCACAAGATGGGCATTAGTTCTTAGAATTAGAAGGTTATATCTTGATGTGTTGGTGCCACATGGTAAAAACTCCATTTTGGTAATTGCAGTGTCAAGTGGGGTGTTTCGTAGAACTTACAGAGTTGCAGGCGTTGGCACGCTCCACTTTAGATAGACTCCTCACTTCTGTGTTGAATACNTTCATCTTCTCAACAAGGGTTGTCAAGGCGGTTTCAGTGGCTTCTCCGACCTTCTCAAACACTCCCTTAGACTGGAGACAAATAAACAAACAAACCATCATTTGATGGGTTCCACATACTAATATTATCCTCTCACGCAAATCACACAGTATATTTACATCTGATCTCCTGGTTGTGAGTTTTATAGGTTAATGGCTTGGAATGCATGCATAAGAACACAGTTTCTGTCAATGCTAAACAACAACCTGCAAGTGTGTATTGATCATGCAGATCATTGCAAATTATAATATCAACTGATCACATATTTTACCCATCTTTAACTAAACAAATGAAGATAAAGATCTGCCAGTATGACATGTAGTATGTATTCATGTCCATCTGGGCTTTAGGCTTGTGGGAGACTAAATTCCTTGTGGAAAAAGTTCTGCAGTTTGTACCCAAGTGATTGTGGCATATGTGACTAAGTACTTCTGTTTCTCATTTATTATGTCCAGAAATCTTTAGTTATGGAAACCAGCTTCATCCTTTTCGTAAGTCTAGATCTGGTACATTTTTATTATTGACTAATATTTGCTACATAGTGGTCTTGTGTTTCTTTAACCCAATACAAACAATGGACTGGCTATAGCCACATCTTATCTAAAGATTTTTGCACCTTCCCTGTGTAAATTGCTGACCATTTACATATACACAATCTGTAAAACACCAAACCAATCTACATGTACACTTACTGCCCCGTCCTGCCACGCCTCTGCCATATTCAAAATTGTAAGGCCATAAATAACAGACCGTAAAATCTTTCTACGTAGTCAATACTGTTGGCAATAAATCCCCACTTCCACCCCATTAATGTGTATTGTGTTATGTGGTAGTATGTTCTTACCATGTGTAATCTGCTGCATTGTGTAGAACCTGCAGTAATTGTGTTATTAGTTTTTTTTTAAACAATCTAATTTTAAGGATTAGTTCATGCAATCAATATTAGATGAACAGTCTCTGTTTTTACCTCATTATAATCGAGAGAGGAGTCATTGCATAGTGCACAGATTGTGGCTAATTCCACCAGCCCATCATACTGGCCGGCCTTCACTGGCTTATCATTCTTCAGACTGAGAGGACACCACAGAGAGACAGGGGGAGCCAGAAGAGGAAGAGATGTAGGTGAAATAGAAGGTAGAGATGTTTAGGGGAAGTAAAAGAGAAGTATGTTGACATGCTATATGAAATGAAGATAGCATTAGGGATCGAGAAAGAAAGGATTTATTTAGACTGTAAATGCTGGCATGTATTGTAGACAGTTATGTTTGAAATAGGCATGGAGATGTATATGAAAGTAGTCATGAGTAGGAGAGGAAATATTGATATATGTCTAGATCCATTGTAAAGCAAAGGTTGTGTGAATGAATTTACACTAAGATTGTGCATCCTACAACATCTGGTATCCAATTCCATAAGAATTAGATTTCTGCATCCAGTCTATGGGTATGGTCGTTGAGGACACCTCTACTGCGACAAGGCTATTCCATTCAACAATAAGATGACAAGGGAGCTTTTCACGCTCTTAAAAAAACAATTATGCAAACAGTACTATTTTTTTAAATAAGGCATCCCTAATGTCAATGTTGACTGCCTGATTTCCCAAACAGTATCTTTTGTACCGACCAACGCATCAACATGTCCGTAGTGTATTGGGAAGTAATTTTGTAAGGATTTAAGTGGAGATGTTGTCCACAGCAACCAACCAGATTCGAGGTCACATTCTCCAGTATGTATATAATTCTTCTACTCTGGCAGAGCCATTGAAGGTGCCAGAAATCTATGAATTGATAAACTGAGTAAAGTATTTACTCACACTTCTCCTTCTGGGGCATAGGTGGATCCAGTAATGGTAAATTCATTCAGGGAGCAGGCATCACCTTCAGCTTTGTCAATCACAAACATCTGTATGGGAAAAAGTTATGTTACTTTATTTTAGATGTAGCTTCAACAGTGACTCTTTAGATGAGAAAAATTCCATCTGATTTACAGTAGACCAGAAACTGCATGAACGTACCCTGCAGACAGACATCTGGTTGGTGGTCAGGGTTCCAGTCTTATCAGAGCAGATGACAGATGTGCAACCAAGAGTCTCTACAGATGGCAGACTCCTCACAATGGCATTCTTCTTGGCCATACGTCTTGTACCCAGGGCCAAGCATGTGGTGATGACAGCTGGGAGACCTGTGCATGAAGAGAAGTTTATTTTGAGGCACGTTCAAGACCAATATGACGGCATTAGCACTAATAAAAAAAATATATCATGCCTTCAGGAATAGCGGCTACAGCCAGGGCCACAGCAATCTTAAAGTAGTAGATAGCTCCTTTGATCCAAGAGCCACCATGGATGGGGTCATTGAAGTGTCCAATGTTGATTAGCCATACAGCAACGCAGATGAGGGAAATGACCTTGGACAACTGCTCTCCAAACTCGTCCAGTTTCTGCTGCAGAGGGGTCTTCTCCTGTTCAGTGGCTGCCATTTCATCACGAATCTTACCAATCTCAGTGTTGGCTCCAGTGGCAATGACAACACCGATAGCCTTGCCAGCTCCTACGTTGGTACCCTACACAACACCACAAAGAAGGTAAAAACTGTGACATCATGGAACGAAGAGCATAACTTATCACATCACAACAGTTATAAGTACTCACGGAGAACAGCATGTTTTTCTTATCCTGGTTGACAGCTCTGGGGTCAGGGACAACTTCTGTGTGTTTGATGACAGAGACAGACTCTCCTATGGGGGGCCAAAAGGCATAAGTGAGACATTGATGGGGGAAAATGGGTGGCTACAGTACAGCAATTTGATAGAACATTTGTCCAACATACTGTACCTGTCAAGATGGACTGGTCAATACGCAGAGTGGTGGACTTAATGCTGATGAGTCTGATGTCAGCGGGGACTTTGTCACCAACTAGAAATGAAAGACAGGGAATTTGTCTGAAGAATTCAACTTTTAATACCATTATGGTATATACAAATCCTATGACTTCTTCATGCTTCTTTACTTAGTAACATTCCAGAAATCCAGACACAACAAATGGTGGAATGTGTCAACAAGCTCTAGAAAACTAGGGCAACAAGTTCCAGCATCCTAACTCACCTGCTACCTCCACGATGTCTCCCGGCACAATTTCTCTGGCCTTGATTCTTTGTACCGATTTTCTGTCACTGCGGTAGACTTTTCCCATCTCGGGCTCGTATTCTTTAAGAGCCTCAATGGCATCTTCAGCATTTCTTTCCTAGGTAAGTCAAAAACATAAAGCACTTTAACCATACTTTCACTTTTAACAAGGTTTTTAGTTTTACTAAAATTTACATGAATCACAAGCTTACGACTATGAGTAAAGATACAATAGGACCAATGTGAAATGGTATTTTAATAGTATACCTCTTTTCCTCTGACATAAAAAACTGGGGTTTTGCACATGAACGCACATAGACCTGGGTTTTTTTTTACACATGCAGGGTTTTTATAGGGTTTTTAACACGGTAGCTGCAGTGGTATCAGAGGTTTTTTGACCCATAAAAAATACAGGTGATTGATTATTTTCATTTACTCAGCAGCGTATGGCGTAATGACTATACTATTGTAACCTGCGCTGCTGTATGAATAAGTATAGTATTGTAACCGTTTCTGCCAATGACACTACAAAAACCCTTTTTGTAGTGTCAACCCGGGTTTTTCTTTGACTTGACACAGTTCCACTGCCTCATAAGTATAGTATTGTAATCATTTCATTTTTTACCGGGAAAACCGGGAAAATGACAGGGTAAAATCCTGGGTCTGACTTTGGTGAATAAGTGGTATTATACTACTAACAAAGATAAAATGTAAAATACAAAAGGCTGTAATAACAAATGGATCACCAATGAGAGGATTATTGTTTGTGTCAAAGGGGGTCGAAGCACTCAGAGACTGAATGTGTTCCCGCTGAGGAAACCACTGTACCCTGTGGGAGGAAGCTGCTCTAGAGCATGCACTTCGAGGTTCTCCATTAACTGTTATTTTGTCCATTGAGGGAGAGAACAGGGACTTCCAATGTTGGGCAATCACAGTTTAGAGCAATCCATCTTAATGTTCATCTTTTGTCAACAAGAACCAATCTAGAGTTGATTACCTGATCTAAGGATTTCTATGTAGTAAACTGGACGGGGGTCATCCACTGTATTCATAAGAATTGGTCTACCAAGCATGTATCGATGGTGACTAAGGCATCCATAATTATAGTACTTTATGCATTCTTGACTAGAGTTATATTAGTGATTATTGATTATTGTATACTTACTTGCCAGACACCAACAACTGCATTAGCGATGAGGATCAAGAGGATGACAAAGGGTTCCACGAAGGCTGTGATTGTCTCTTCACCTTCCTCAAACCAGGCGAGAACCTGTGAAGCACAGAGCAGCATTAGGTAGAAGTCTTTTTATATCACATGCTAAGTGTGTATAGTTATATATTGGTGCCTGTTATGTGGCGGTCAGCAGGAAATTACCTGTTTTTGTTCTGGTACTTTAGCAGGGCATATTACAGACTGTTATACTACTTTGAGAAGTTAATGCAGTAGCCGCTTTCATCACTTAAGCAATATACTCATTAATCAAACATTCCCACCCTATAAATTGAATCATAAATATCAATTTCTTTCTTACCCCTAGATCTTTGTTTAATCAAAGTGTTTGTTTAGAATTGTAAAACAATATTTAGTATGTTGGCTCTATATGAAAAATGGATAGTGTACAGATCGTCCTGTATAAGGCGTATTAACCTCTCTCTCTGCAAGAGTTTTACAGATGAAAGTTGGTTGTGTGGAAAGTAGTTTTTGCTGTGTAACTTTCTTTCCAGTTCTACCTGGATTATACTAATCACCTGAATTATTATTATTATTATTATTACTATTATTAATAATAAATAATGTGCTCAGTAATGTTCTGTACTTTCTTCATGAAGCTGTGTCACCGCAGGACTCATGTCATTATAAACAGCCTCTTGGGTTACACTGGAGTAGATTTACAGCTATTTTATGGGGCCCTCTCATGCTTCATGCAGCTGTTGTGCTCACAAAACTCCCAGCCACCCGGGGCTGTCACTCAGAGGTCTCCCCTGACCTCCTCTCTCTTTCTCTCCCTCTCTCTCCCTCTCTCTCTCCCCAGGCCCTGTCCTGCAGTCTCCCAGCAGCTGTCTGACACTTGAGCTGGCCCCTGGCCGGATCGAGTTATCTTCAAGACAAATTTAACCTGCAGAATGTGCCGCTCATTGGGAAAAGAAAAGGTCAGGGTTAGAGCCCTGTTAACCCTTTCCCACAGCTGGTATCATGTGTGTGCAGCTTTCTGCCATCACATGTGTCCTAAATACAAAGCCCAGGCCTGGTCCTTACAAGGGAATGTCTACTCTGCTGCTGAGGTTATATATTCAGCAATTTAACAGAATGGCAAATGCAGCTGATCATTCTATAGGAATAAAATAATAATAATAATAATTAAAAAAAAACCTAAAAAGTAGTTCTGGGTATTTGTATGAGGTTTGATATTGGTTTTATAGATTATGTTGAGGAGTATTTCAGAATTCTTTTTATTTCGTATTTCATTTCTTGAATGAAGGTTATGACATAGTAACACAGGGCCTTATTCAGAATGAAGAGTCAATGCTGCATGAATGTTCCTAAGTTACAATCAGAATTCCACATGTTGTGTCAATATTAAATATTGTTTTATATGTTGACTCTCTATATATTGATTTTTGTACTTAAAAATTGCTTTGTCCAGTTCTGTTAATTTATCTTTAACTGCAAATAACATCCAAAATATAACATAACTTCTTCTCACCTCTTNAATTCTAATGCATTCTCCCCCTCCNNTTATCTACCTTAACGCTCCCCATCTCCTCTCCTGTCTTTCTTCAGTGTAATACATTATACACTTCCAGTCAGTTCTGACTCGCGCTATGTATGTATGTTTTCCATATTTGCTACTATGTGCTATGGCGTTATACCCCATGCTATATATGATTTCATGTCTGTTATTGTATTGTTACTCTGTACCCCATGCTATGTATGTACTATCACTATGTACAGAGCTGCGGAGACTATGTGGTGCCTTAAAAATAAACGTTAATAATTATAATAAATAGCGGTTTATACATGTTCTGTGCATTTTTGCAATTAAAGTATTATGCATAAATATGATTCAATGATATACAGTAGTTGCAAGGTTTAATATATGTATGACTTGTAATTGAATAATGATTAAATCAGTGGTCGAAGTGGAAATTTAGAAGTGGTGTTATGGACATTCGTAAGAGACGGTNTGAGAAGTGGCGGTATGGCATACCCCCATATACCCCCTCACTTCTAGCCCTGGATTAAATATTAATGCAGGCATATTAAATGCATGTATTNCACCATGGNCAGATAACTGGAAAGTCTGTTGTGATTGTACTTTGCCTGATGAGCTGGACTTTCTTCTATATATGAGTGTGATATATGTACATCATATACAAGTTGCAGGCCTCAAGGTTTCCTGCTTGCAGGATGATATGTGGGGATATAAGTGCCTATATGCCTGCTGATAGGGAGCCGTGTTAGCTGACACTGTCCATGCTCCCAGTATTGTCTGCTGTTCCCATCCCAGAGACACCTTCATTCAGCCAGATTAATCTGAAATCTAAGGAAACCAGACGGCCTGAAAATGCTGCCTGAGAACAGATACCTTCTCCAAATAACACATATATAATTATGATTGCATTGTTTGTTCTCTTGTAGCTCAATAAATTAACCAATTAATTAATATATTAATTAATCAATTAGCTAAATGCTTTATTAATACAATATTGTTATCAGTTTGGACTTTCTCTTATCATATACAACAGACAGAAACATAAATTGTCTGTAAAATAGCATTGGTGTTACTTGAGTTTTTTTATACTCTTGATTCATCTTTCTGAATGATACCGGCATCGGAAGAGAAGTCTATGGCAGATCGCTGTACAACATCATTTTAAATATTCATTGTGTATACTTTAGTACGTACTATTTAACTGCCTTGTGAGTCTATTGGGAGCAGTTTTATACTTTGTATTTTGATGCTTAATTTGAAAATTGCTCAATTTGTACAACATTCTCCAGTGTGTAAAATGAAACTGAGAGCTTGAATCTGATTGGTTGCTATGAACAACATCCCCACTTTTCAATCTCCCTGCAATCTCCCTGCTTAGTACATTTAGGCCCTAGACGCAGTTTGGATGCCTCTGACCGAGGAATATGACAAACTGTGAATGGTGTGACTACTTTTTTTGCACTTACAAATGATATGATGGCGGCAAGGAGAAGAATTCGGACCAGCAGATCTTCAAACTGTTCTGCCACTAATTCCCAGAGGGATTTTCCTGTAAAGAGGAGATAGGAGGTAAGTGACCAACACAGGTAATGCAGAGTGATCTTCAGATGTTTCCACCATAACAATATTCTGTAACAGAGATGAACTTACCCTCCTCTGCTGGGAGCTCTGGTCCATGGAAGATAGAGAGAAAAAAAGAAAGAAAAGGTTAGTGTTTGTCCAGAACCCAATGAACCATAACTATCTATCCTATTTACCATGATGTGTTATATAGAAACTATGCAAATGTCTGCTTTCCTCAAACTGTAAACCGTTATTAACTACTCACAGTACTCCTGATAAGATTGAATTTTAACTTGTACTTGAATGTTAAATTCCTGGAAATGTCTCCNCTTATAGTAATGCCAATACTACACAGAATTATATGACCTGGTTTAAATCCTGCCAAATAGAGGTTTATTATTCGACTGTTGTGGAACCATCAGTTTATTATTAAAGAGGGAATATAATTCTATAGGGTGATATTTAGTACACAAATGTGGCATAAGAACTTGACTGGCAGACAGGTTTAATCTCGATCAGTTTTGAGGCCAAAGTCTATTTGAATGACAATGTTGATAATGTGAGTGTGAGAGGGTATCCTGAGGGTTATGTGACAGCTTTATAAATCCTGCTGTCACTTTATGTCATGCGGATACTATGTATGATCCCAATGCAGAGGGAACAGAATGCCCCGGGACATGGATCTCTGGTTCTTGCACCATACTGCGTGATACGTTCAACATACCACCATGGAGAGAATCTCAGGTGCCCTTTAACTCGCTTGCTCCCAAAATAGATTGTCAGCGAGAGATCACAGCAGGGGATAGCTAAATTCTGACAAATGTTTGCAAATGATTGTTTTACGAGTTAGAAGTCTAGAGTTTTCGTGGCCGATCTTAGGACATGTGTCCATCATGGAAATCTATAGCTTTGCTGCAGGCAAGGCAGTGACATTGGGTATTCTGTGGTACTGCTAATGGGGGAAGGGTCTGAATTAGATATTGGCTCTACAAGCCCTGCATGATTCCATGATTACTGATAAATACAAAACAATAGTGAGGAAAGTAAACATTTGTTTAATAAAGATCTGGATGTAAATTATGCTATTTATTGCAATGTAAGTCCATCTCTATATTTAGATCTTCAACCACAGTATGCCTAGCTGGGTATCAATATGTCTATATATAGAGAGGCATGACTAATTGTGAATGTATTTTGGGGGCACACTGGCTGACATTGAGATTGGGAAGAACATGGGAAGGATCTTGTCTCTCAGCAGATTGCAGCCTGCTTCTCTCTTGAAGGACACAGCTGAGATGGCTGTATAAGGAGGGTGACATCATGGGCCGGATCCATTACCACCGACACTAAAATACCCCTCGCTGCCATGTGAGGAGCCAGCTAGGCTCCAATGTATAGGGCTAGGTATGTTTTCAAACCTGCATATCTCCTGACATGTGTTAAACTGGACATGGATACCAGCAGGTATTTACAGTATGTGTTTTATGTTAGACTGTACTATAGATGTCACCTAATATGTACAGTATGTGTAAGTGTAGATCTATACATAACACATGGCATGCAGCACATTCTTTCTCTGCAAAGGTTCCTCCTGGAACAGCAGACATCAATATATAAATGAACTTTTATGGCAGTCTATCACAGTCGCGTAGCTCTAAAGACTGCACAGTAATACAGGTGATTGAGATAAAAATGTAAAAGCAAAGTACACCATACGGCGAGCCCTTATATCCATAGGTAAACTCAGCTCTCATTTCCTGACGGTTGTTCTGCCAACTCATGCCTTCGCCCACAGGAATGTGACATTTACAAAGATCCCCATATCACCCCTGGGACTAGTAAAAGATAATCATAGCAACCCTCTAATAACAGAGGCAGGAGCCCCAGCGATGCCTATCCTTCCCTCAGTGACAGGACTTGTGT
>JABWIB010007025.1:11906-23177 GCA_016617825.1 Platyplectrum ornatum
GATAAAAAAAAAAAGATAAAAAAAATAGCAACATAGGATCAATAAAAAAAAATAAAATAAAATTGCAAATCCAATCTGACTCTGTGCCGATCTTATATGGATAGCATGGAGTGGGCAGAAGACATGCTGAGGGTTCATTAGTATACACACAAAACGGTCTAAGAATACAGGAAATCTTTTCAGTATGTAACTATCTACATTGATAATCAATGTAGTTATATTTGTTTCCCATGTTAAATGAGTGAGAAAAGGTCGATAATCTTTTCAGTGTGTATCACTGTGCAGTGTTTTGGTAGCAATGTCCTTAGTTCAAGCACAGGATAAACTGGCTCTTGTTCTAGAATACTTACATACATATTTGTATCTAAAAATTCACGGACATTGCCAACTGTCAAAATTGTTACTATTTTGGACAGGGATCCAGGCTAGTATCGGAAAATGTCTGTTTTCTGTATCCTGTCCATGTCTCAGCAATCAAGGAGACAATGAAGTGGAAAAAAAAACAAAAAATATAGTAAAGAGTGTTTATAAGGTTGGTTGTTTACCCCACAATAGACATCTATAGAACTGTTAAACTTACCATGGTCCCAGTCCTAAATTTGGCATTGCTGTAGGTGCGATAATTCCATTCACTAGCTGTTGTATAATCCTAACACATACATATTAAAAAACAAAAACAAACCATAAAAGCTTAGTCAATATGAGCATATTTTTCAGTAGTAACACTTTATGAAAGCCTAAGTAGAGCAAAACATTGATATATAGGAGAAACAATGTTACAAACACAAACAGCTATAAAGAGTTAAGGAATTACTGCATTTGGGTGTATTGCCAAGGTTCACATTTGCACATTTTGCTAATTTGGCAATAAACACACTGTATACTCTATATTAACTCTTGCATAGATATATGTATACACTGGGTATCATTATTAAATGTTTAGTCAAATCACATGCATTTTTAACCATAATGAATAGTATTTACATGTCAAAACTTGACCAAGTGAACCAAACAATATTATTCCTATGCTGGAGTGCTGCCACCACCACCAGCAGAATGTAATGTTTAGTCTGCAGAAGTTTATAAAAACACCATGCCAAGGACAACCTCTATGGGAGCCAAAAGCTTACTTCAATTTGTATATCCAGATTTTATATTATGTACACTGTATATAGGCAACGTACAATACATGATTGTTTTGAGTTTTATTAGGTGTGGGTTCCCCACTAATTAACAATATATGACCCAGAGACAAACAGCAAATTTAAGGCCAGCAAATCATAGCACTGTAAAATGAAAAACAGGTTTAGACCACAAAACAACTTTTATTAAAGGACAAAAGTCTAATATAACTTAATAATGTCCTCAAGACCAGAGAGAAATGGCTTTGTCTCCATGCATAANGCATTTCATGAATATCCAAATAAGTATATTTGCACATACATTACTTGATCAGACAAACTCTTCATAAAATAAGCTACATAAAAGATTTAAAGAAAGAAAGCCAAAAGCTAAATGTATGGATTTACAAAACAAAGTCTCCCATAAGTAAGATTTTGGAATGGCCATATTAAAACCTTAATCTCATGAAGATGAATGGAAATCTGTACATAAGTTATTGGCCTGAGCTAAAGCTTTTTTAAGGAGAAAGTATTCCTAAGGAAATGAAACACAAATGAATTGTAAATTAACAAACAGAAGACATTAGCTTTAACTGTATCTGCTAAATAGGAGCTACCGTGTTTCCCAGATAAAAAGACCTACCCTGATAATAAGCCCTATCCTATTTTACAGTAAACTAATTTCAAACTTGATGTGTACCCGTATTTATCCCTTGACAGTATAATGTAAAACTCCTTATCAGGATAACAAGTTACCTAAACACTAATATTTCTGCTATATGGCACTTGAGAAAATGAAAAAAAAATAAAAAATGAAAAACTAAAATCATACATGAAAAATGCCATCATTAATGGCCATTTGTTGCCAAATGTCACAATTCACTAGGCTTTACTGGAGGTCCCATGCGTATGTGTGTACACAGGCACTATTGGGCTAGTTTGGCTGCACCTTTAATAATAGAGCCAAAAATCCCAGATATGATAGGCTATGGCATTACTTGCCCCCTCTCCACACCAAGTGCCGTAACACGGACGCAAGCGCAGTACATGAGCAACCATGCTATAGCATCAACAGATCACATGATACTGGCGAGAACAGGGCCAGATCTGTATCAAGCTGATCGTGCCGCCAAAGACTGAAGGGCAAAGAATAGAAGAAGAAAGGTTCGATACAACAGGTACAGGGAGAGAAAGAGGGATGTGATTGGAGAAATATAGGGGCTTAAAGGACTTTTTCTATTTATTTATATATATATATATATATATATACACATATACACACACATACAGAACAGTGTTTAAGGGTGTACAAGGTCTTAAATGAACTTTGTTACTATCTAAAAATTAGAAAAAAAAAATATCATGACACACTCTACCCCAACCCCATACCTAACTCTGCTCAGCACCTCCTCACCCTTCTAATGTAGGTACGCCCTCACTTCTCCCTGGGGTGCGTCTTGTGCTTAGTCTGGCACGTGGCTGTCTTGCACTATATCTCTGACGTGACTGCTGATCTCGTCGGTTTTCTCCTTCCCGACTCTCTTCGCCGGGTGCACTTGAACCAAAGATGGGGAACTCAAGACCCTCATTGAAAATACCAAATGTCACTTGGCCATAGCCAGGGGATAACGTGAACTGGGTTGGCTCCAGGCCCTTTTGGAAAAAAAAAAAAAATATTGGGAGAAAAGACATTAAAGATATATCATTTAAAAAACCAAGCAATATCCCAAAAAGTTCCCATTTATTGATGCTCACTTCAAACAGGTGTCTATTCTGATCTGTTCCAGAAGGGGTACTGTTGTTCTCTGTGTTTCTGTACAAAAAATAAAGTGAAAGGTAACGTTTATGGTACCTACTTTAAAGCACTGTACATATACCAAATTCTGCTCAAAGTTGATGACCAGTTGATAGTAGTTTAAAATATATGTATAAACAAATACCTAATTTCAGGAAGCAGTTCAATGAATCCAGCCTCACATCTAGGGCAAGTATATTCCTGTATTGAAAATAAAAGCTGTTAAAAAGGAACACATCCTAAATACATTTATATTTTACATATACTAGCATAAATTTGTTGTAAAGATATCAGGACTGACCTACAGTTCTACAATGACAGTATTTGATTATATTTATGCAAACACCTGCGTTACAGAATTTATATGGGAGGAAAAACACAGGAGGAAGGTGACCCCAGAGCTTCTCACACCCCTGTTCACCAGATGAGACACTTCCAGCAGTGGCATGTTCTGAACTTCTCTCCCTGCAGTTCTGGCTGGCGAGGCATTAGGTCCACACAGGGTGACCTCCTTTATGGATAAATAATTCTGGTTGCTCCTTTAGCATTTAGCATCAGCCAGCGTTTCAGATGATGTCAGAGGAGAATGAAATCATTAAGAGCAATAATAGTGTGTGTGTGTATGTATGTATGTATGTATGTATGTATATAAATATATTTGATAAGCAGTTTTCTACGATTTGTGCATTTGTTTTGTGTGTAAATACATTTATTGAATATAAAAATATATTATAAAGCACATGCAAACTCCACTGCTGTGAAACCGCATTTGAAAACAAAAATGAAAGTCTACAGTCACATTGTGGAGGACACCACTGGAGCAGTAAAACAGCCATGGATAAATGACACTACCAGCATTAATAAGAAAATAACAGCTGAATCTGATATCCCATAGCGCCCACTTCGCTGATCCGGATATTTAGCGAATAATGTGTATTATTATAATAACAATAATAATAATAATAATATGTATACTAATGTGCCACTAATTATACCAGCGTTATCTCCCCTCGTGTATACAGCCAGATCTAGAAGCGGAATCACACGGCTATACAGATACATCCAGATACTGAGAAGACGGTTGGTAACTAGGCCACGGCCAGTTACCGGGGCGGTTATCGATCTCACCCGCGACCGTGTGNCCAGGAAGCGTTACTAAGGCTCCCCACACAAAACATTACACTTCTACCCCCAATTCTCCCTGTACACAATGCCTCACCGGTAGACGGGGCGTGACCTCGACCGAACAGTTATGACAGAAGAACCGCCCGGTCTCCGGCAAAGCCTCCGCCATCTTCCGCTCCCCTGNACACTCGCCTACGTCAGCACAATGCGCCCGATGTATGGTAAGAGAAGAGGGCCAATTCCGATCTTATTCGCGGCGCGGAGGGGTGGGGGGACAACCTGACTGCAAAAGGTCAGCTTCACATACCAGGCTGAAGTTGCCTTCTTATTCAGAATATTTCCTCTTAAAAAAAGATGACTATTGTAGAAAACATAAACATTATCTCTTACACTAATCTGAATTGGTTTTTTTTTTTACAGCAAGAGTTTAGGCATGATATAGGGTGGCAAAGTGGGCACAGGCACCAATTTACCATTTTTAATAAGTAGCTGTAGTTTTTCAAGGGTTAAACTTGGAATCACATTTATTGTCCAATGTCATTTAACCCTTGCAATACTACAGCTACATATTTGAAATGGAAAGATGTAATTCCTGGTCACCCTATTTCATGCCCAAAACCTTGTTGGGCAATGGAACTGACAGCATACCTCCCAACTGTCCCGATTTCAGCGGGACAGTCCCGCTTTTGGGGGACTGTCCCGCTGTCCCTCCCGATTCCCTGTTTGTCCCGCTAAGAGGACAAACATTACTATTATTTTATTTTTTACTATTGCCGCGGTTCGCGGCGGTCAAACGGGGCGGGACTTAGGCGGGTCCGGGGGCGGAGTTGGGTGGTCCAGGGGCAGGCGGGGGTGGGGTCGGGGCTTAAGTGTCCCGACCTCTCTTCCCCATATGTTGGGAGGTATGTGACAGGGATCATATGTAAGTGACCACCCTTTGATCAGTACAAGTGTCAAATGTATTTCTCATGGCCATTTACCCTTTGTAATACTACAGCCCAGCCCCAGCCCTTCCTGTTGCCTCCCCCTTTTGGCACTGCAACCACAGCAAATTGACGATTTTTATTAAATGCAATAAATAAAACATTATTCCCTACTAGTTTGTCTCCTTAGTTTTAAGGGACTGTCCCGCTAAAATGGGAGGTATGCATAAGTGTCCACCCTTTGATGATTGGATATGTCCAAACTATTGCTCAAGGCCTCTTATCCTTTACAAAAATACAGATACTTATACAAGGTACTTATAAAACTCACAAGTGGGTCAGGTGTAAGTTACCACCATTTGATGATTCCAAGTGGCCAATTCAATCCGACACAAAACCGCGACTTTTTACCACACGCTGTTCTAGTCACGGCTTCGCGCNCTAGTTTAGTCCTAATTCGGCGGTTTATTTTGGTCTGTAGCAGAGACCAAAATAACAGGCGCGAAGGAAAGTTGGAGTGGAGTTCCCTGTGACCGGTGAGTATTATGCTGTATGTTGTGCCTTTGTTGTGTGTATGTTGTGTCTTTTTGTGTGTGTATGTTGGGTCTGTGTTGTGTGTATGTTGTGTGTGGTTTCCCCTTCCCTTTACTGCAAAATCACATTCATTAATGAAAAAGCCATTTGCACAGCTTTTTTTTTATTAATAAATGTATTTACTACTTGAATGAGGTGTGTAGTGTACAGCGTTTCATTTATACCTCCTGCCGCTTGTTTGAATGAAACGCTGTACACTACACACATCTCATTCACCTAGTAACTACATTTATTAATGAAAAAGCTGTGCCAATGGCTTTTTTATTAATGAATGTAATTATGACAGCAGTAGCTCCTGTAAATGTCATCTATGCCGATACTCGCTGGTTGATACAAATGTAGCCATTAATGACAGCGTGCCGGTTTTTACAAAAGTGTAACCATTTTAATAACACATTCTGGCATCTCAGAGGTGCAGAGTCGACTGTTCAAGTGGGGGACACTCCACTGCAGTAGATATCGAAAGAAAACAAAAGGGGCAGTACACCAACGAAGATCNGAAACCAGGGAGGCAAAGGGGTGAGGACTCTCTGAGGTCCAAGCGTTAGGCTTAATAAACTCAAGCCCTTAAAAGCACCTGGCCTGGACGGATTTAGTGGTGCCTTTTATAGAATACTAGGGGCGGATATTGCCCCTTTACTTGTGACGCCTTTTAACCATGTTTTGTCGATTCCCCCATATTTTAACTCAGCCTTGAATGTTGCCCAAACCTGTAAGGGACCCAACCTTGCCAGCCTCTTATAGGCCTATCTCATTATTGAACATAGATGATAAATTGCTTACGAAGATCCTTTCCGATCAGCTTTACCGGGCGGTACTGGACATTGTGCATGTGGCCAGACAGGTTTCATCTGGGTCATTGCGTTGTTCTGAATATCCGGAAGGTCCTTACTATCCTGCAACACGTGCATACGCTTGATGATGGTGACCCCTGTCTGGTCCTCTCTCTTGATTCCCAAAAGGCCTTTGACAGGGTGGAGACCCTGCGTTGGTTTTGTTTTCCTGAACCTTTTGTAGCTNTTCTCATGGCCCTCTGATCGCCCTTACATGCAAATTTTGGGGAATGGTTTACTGTCAGAGGCCTTCCAGGTTCAGAAAGGCACCCGTCAGGGCTGTCCTCTTTCGCCGCTCCTATTCGCGTACGCTCTGGAACCATTAGCTTGTGCCCTACGCCGTGCACTGCTCTTTCATGGTACAGCTGTTCAGTTTTTCCAAACTGAAACTGGCTCTCTTCACGGATGACATGCTGCTGATGGTGGCTAAACCCGAAATTTCGCTCCCTGCCATTCTTGCTGTCATCCGGGAATTTAGTAGCTTTGCTGGATATAGAGTGAACCTGGATAAATCGACGGTTCTACCACTTACAGGTGTCAGTACTATTTTGCAGGATCCTCTTGTTTCCATTACGTTTAAGATAACGCATTCACAGTTCCGCTACTTGGGAATTTTTTTTTAAAAAAAGCATGAGGATCAAACCTCCCTCCTAAAAAAATCCAGTGTACATGTAAAGAAATGTATTTGCTACCTTTACAAAATATACACAAATAACAATGAAAGAAAAGCATGGATTGTGGGTTGGTTGTTCTGGATGGTATGGGCGGTGGGGTAGTAATAAGAGAGGCGTGACTTATTTGGAGGATGAGCCAGGTGAATTGGTCTGGTGGGCGGGGTTATGGTGAGGGTCTATCCAGGTGATGGGAAGAGGCTTAACTTGCATCCTTGTATCATTAGGTGGGAAGACCACCTTTAAATGTTGAAACTGCATGCAGTAATAATGGCAATCTGTCTCTTATATAAAGAATTAAATGATATTCTTCAAGTTTCCCCACAAGGCACTTACCGTCTACCCAGGCTAGGCATTCCTCAGTTTGCCAAGCACTTGCGGTTAGTGGATATCTGGAGGATGCGCCACCCATAGACTAGAACTTACTCCTGCATGTCAGCTGCTCACCATACACTGTCTCACTTGGACTATCTTCTACTCTCTGAGTCTCTTCTGCCCTCTGCACTAATATTGAACCCATCACTATCTCAGACCATGCAATTGTCTGGGTTAGGATGGGGGGAACTCTCCCACTGGCTCCTCTCGGTTGTGGTGATTTCCTACCTATCTAATTTTCTCCCATTCCNCGATATGTTCAAAGTGACTTGGGTTTCTTTTAAGCACACTAACCAACAACATATCACGGACCCTTGCTGTTCTAGCCANCCTTTAAGGCAGTTGTCAGGGGCTCCATTATATGGTTTTATCTGCACAAAAAAGACCATGGCAAAAGATNTTTTCTCCCAACATGCTCTTATTGCATATCATACATATAATGCTGACCCCACTCCACATAATTTTTCTGTATACAACTCCAGGCGTATTCAATTTGAAGCTGCTTTGGGCCGCATGGATGACAAATTTTCAGCCCATCGCAGGTTCAGATTTTACCAATGAGGTAATCGCTCTGGCCAGTTACTTTCTAATCTTTTCTGGGACTCTATCTCTTTACCTCAAGTTTCCTCTGCCCATGCCACCTCCCTTCTANCCCCTTTCACTCTCCTTGAGGTGCAATCTGCCATTAAATCTCTTAAGGCACCGGGGCCCTGACGGGTTTCGTGGTGAATTCTATAGAATTTTGGCACTGGAAATTTGTTAGACCCTACACACTGTGTTTAATTCCATTCTCTCCCAACTTCATATCCCTTCCTACTTCAATTCTGCAATGATCAGAGGTTCATTAAAACTGGGCAGAGATCCTGTTTTGCCAGCCTCTTATAGGCCCATCTACCTATTAGATGTGGCCTACAAACGTTTCACTTTTCGCCTTAAAGTCCAGTATTATCTACCCTGATCAGACTGGATTTATTTTGGGCCGCCACTCTGTGGTTAACATCCGCAAAGTCCTAGCTACTCTACATATGGCTGAGACCTCCGATACTTCACAACCTGGCTTGATTCTCTCATTGGATGCCAACAAGGCCTTTGATCTAGTCACATGGGATAATCTTTTTGAGTCATTGCACAGGTTTGGATTCCCGGAAGCCTTCCCCTTATTACATACCTTATATGCTAACCCTTATGTTCAAATTATGGGGAATGGATCTCTCTCCAAACAGTTCTTCATTCAAAGGGGTACCCGGCAAGGCTGTCCCTGTCCCCACTCCTGTTCGCTGTAGCATTGGAGCCCCTAGCTGTAGCCCTGCGTATATCATCCTCATACACAGGCCTCCGTTTTCACTCTTTGGAGCTAAAGCTGTCCATCTTTTGCTGGTTTCAAGGTGAACTTCACTAAGTCAGAAGCCATGTTATTGCCTGGTTCTCAGGATCTGGACACAATCTCTCTCATCTCTCACCATTTTAAACTGACCTCTTCTCATTTCCGTTACTTAGGAATTCAGATCACACCGCTTGTCCATGGTCTGTACAAAGCTAACTTCTCCCCATACTCCATTCCATTTCAAGAACCCAGGGGGCTAGAACACGTTTGTAGCTCACCAGACGGGATGGAGATCTAGGCTTTCCCAACTAACAAACCTTTATTCATGGGGCCCATTTTCGCTACATTTTGGACTGGCTTCTTACATGTTCCGTTTACACTAATCATGACCTTTAACAATCCTTAGTCAGATCGTTCTCCTTGAGAGCCCTCCTTCACTTACCTCAGAACTCTATACCAGAGCTTATTTAATGTAATATCTTTTTCAAAGACACTTACTATTTATTTCTATTCACCACATTTTAAAGAGTAATCCTTCCATCTCCCGCTATGCTCCTCTCTGGGGCAACCACTCGTTCACACCAAGTTTACATAACATAGCTTATCTCATCTAGAGAGACAAGGGTATTAAAGCTATCTCCAATATCTTTGACCCAGGAGGTCGGCTATACACCTTTCAGCATCACTTCTCAGTTGTCACCAACTGATGATCCTATTAATAGCCAGCTCCGCTATTTGGGATCTTATTCTTATCATCTCCACCGTTCTTGTTCAGGTCGATTTATCTAAATTGTGCCTGGTTTAGAGATGCTCCCGGGGTTATTTTCCCGGCAGAGCCAATGAGACATTGGATTGATCTTCCTTTGCAGCCGTCAGTGAAAAATTATCTTTACTATCTGTAATAGTTACTGTAACTAAACAGGCTTTTCTCCAACGCTTGATCAAACCCTCCCGNCCCCTTCTTAGCTCAG
This sequence comes from Platyplectrum ornatum, assembly GCA_016617825.1. Classification (NCBI taxonomy): domain Eukaryota; kingdom Metazoa; phylum Chordata; class Amphibia; order Anura; family Limnodynastidae; genus Platyplectrum; species Platyplectrum ornatum. The sequence goes on from JABWIB010007025.1 coordinate 21,639, forward strand.
CCAAGACCATGCTACTGGAGTTGATATATTTAGACTGGAGGGCCACTCTTCCTAACTTAGTAAAGGGTGTCTCCAAGTTTCATGCTAAATGGCGTGCTTATATTGATTACTTACCGCCAGAGCAGAGAACTCATATTATGCAATTCTTTGAGGGTACGACTTGGTATTTTATTCGATATCCAGCTCCGTAGCCGATGGTCACTCTACTGTGGCAATGGTATTTGTTTTTTTGTTTATGGTTTATTACTTTTTATTTTATTTCTACTCCCTTGACCCCTTGTGGGCAGTAGTGTTTAGCATTCCTCTGCCCTTGCCAATCATTTCATCACTATTTTGCTGTAATGTAACACTCTACTCGGAAATTCTCTACTGTACCATTCTCAAATGTACCATTTAACGTATTACTGTCTTTTTGTGCACTGGTACTTTGTATTTTATTATATTTTGTAATCTGATTGCTTTCTCTCATTACTGTACCATGTTCCCCCTGACCCTCTCCATTTTTGCTTTCTTATGTACTGTATTTTTTTTGTCAGAACAGACAGCAATGTATAATCATGTATTGTATTGTTTGAATCTATCATTGCTAGTTAAAAGATAATTAAAGTGATTCTGTATATTTTGTCCCTCTTCTTATTTCCTCGTCTGGCAAAATATAATCCCTCGCTGGGCCAAGGAGCCGAATAGATGGAAAATCTAAGCCATTCCAGCTTCTGCAAGAGACTCGCTACCACCAGCTGTCTTGTTTTATGAAAGTCTGAAGTCACTGCAATTTGACATTTTGACATTTCCCCCAAACTGTGTCCAAAAGACAAATGGGGAAAATGTACTTAAAAGGGACAACAAATTTCTAAAAGCAGATGGAATTAAGTCCACTCGTTTATATGGGTGTTCAGATACATTCAGACCATGAGAGATATGGCACCAAACTCTCATTTACAGCTTGGCTCATACACCTGACAGTGTTATTAAACAATACTGTTTAATTGCAGTCCATTTAAAGTGGAAATGCCTTTATGAGAGGGTACATTATTTATATGAGAAAATAGGTCTCTTCAGGACAATGTTCTTTTCCCTCTTAGATACTGAGCTCCTGNAATCACTGTACACATGCTTATTATGTCAAGGGCTTAGTTCAGCAATATCAAGAAATAAATTGTTAATAAACTTTTTATGGTGTGTGACTTTTTATTGTGTATGCAAAAGTTGCATTTTTTTCCAAACTTTTTATCAGAGTGATTTGTAACAGATTAATAACGCCTAGAGTTCATTCCTAAAGCTAGGCACACACAGTAAGATAAATTGTTCCAATTAAAAGATTTTTTCAAGAGTGGGCAGAACCATGTTGAATTGCAGGGGGGAGGTAAAATGAATGTCAGTGTTTGCATGCAGGGAGAATACTTTATTGTTGCATGTTACACACAGATACTGACCAGCGTTACTGTTACACTGTTATTAGACTTGTGCTGGAAACTGTCACCTGTAATACTGATTGTAATTAATTCAATTTACCTCCCCTGCAATTCAACATGGTTTTGC
>JABWIB010007026.1:13672-24802 GCA_016617825.1 Platyplectrum ornatum
TGAGAGTGTATTTAGAGCCTGAAACATCTCGCTCACGTGCAGTTCTTGGGCTGCTGAAATTAATGAGTGCCATACATTTCCTGGCCACTGCCTCTTTCCAGGCAGTGTCAGGCATAGTGCATGGCATCTCTCAGCCAACATTTTCCAGACACTTATCTCAGGTGTTAAGTGCTTTGGCTAAAATAATGCGCACACATGTCTGTTTCTCTAGTCATGAGTCAGTTTCTGAATCAGTAACAGGGATTTTTATTTGACAATAATCATCTAGAAATTGACATGTTCGAAATGAGAAATTTGCGGGGACGCAAAAGAAAATCGACGGGATTTCCACAAAAAATCGCAAACAAACTTCGGAGCAATTTGACTTCGATTTCAAACCGCGCACATAATTCGAGGCTTTGTGAATACGCAACATCGAAAGGCCGAATCGAAAAAACAAAATTGCTTCGATTAGGTCCGAATTCAAATCCCCATTAAATTCGAGCCTTAGTAAATACCTCCCCCCATAATGTTTACATGTGCACTGAGCTCCTGTGCATAATAGATACCTGCATGTCTTCCTGACACTTTGCGGAACTTTCCATGCACACTGCCTATGGAGAGGGGAGGAGGGAGGGAGATGAGAGACAATGCAGGAGAGTACAGAAGAAAGGGGAGGGGGATCTGAAGTGATCCGTCAGTCCTCCTAGTTCCCCTTGTTTCATTTCTAATTTCTAACTTCCTACCTGTGATGTCTGATCTGCATCACCTGCGTCTACTTCTCCTGTGACACGCTCTTCCTTCTAAATGACGCTGACATGACATAACTTCTTATCTGCCTTGTCTGCAATGAAAATCATGCCACAGAGGAAGAAAAGAGGATACAGAAACACGTACCCAGCTCTGTGGAATTATTTAACAAATAAAATGTAAAAGTAGCCATTGTAGGGGCCTCCATGTACAGTTGGTGCTACTGCTGCAATATTAAATTTGCTCTAGCAAAATGATTTATGCACTACCTGCTGCTCTAATACACAGAGAGTATTGGGACATGCATGCAACACATTTCAATTTTCCTTGGACCTTTATAAATGTTTGCCCAGTTCTTTGCCAGGTGCTANATTATACAATTTGTTCTTTATGATATTCAGTTATTGGCTAGCTAACTCTCTACAACTCATCGAGGTTTCAAAATAATATTTAAATACACTTTGTGCAGAGTGTTTGTCTTTTAAAGGGCCCCAAGTCAGTCACGCCTATTGTACCCTATCTGCTCTCCAAAGAATGCAGACATGGCTATGAGATTCAGGCAACTATAAATGAGCCTCATCAAATACCTGCTATAGGGCTCAACAATATTAAATTCCCTGAATTAAATAGTTTGAATAGTCCAGAGCTTCACATGTCACATTAGTCTTTAAGAATACAGAAAACTAAATTAAGGTAGCTAGATGGAAAATCTGTTTCTATAACATTTTTTTACAGAAAAAAGAGGTCCCTGTGTACAAGGTTCTGATTCATGTTGAGAGACTAAATCCATAACTCCTGCTCTCCAAACTAAACTCTCTGAAGGTTTTAAGTAATACCCTAGGAGAGTAGCACATTGCAGTTGGCAAAAAAGACACACGCCAGCACCAGGGTTAACATAAACGTTTTTATCCATGCCACGAGCGAGGGAAAACAGTTCAGTATCTGTGAGCATGGGTTTTTGTTTGGGCAGCTTATATTATGAGGACGATGTCCCACTGAGAGCAAGACAGTGCGAAATCTAAGAGGCTGCGGGGGCGGATAAACCTGAAAACAGTAGCAGCAGTGCAGACGCCTGTATGGTGCATACATTACAATCCTATGCCAATATAAGCAGAAAGAAATACATGTCGCTTCATTTCCTACATCAGTTTACTCTGAGTTTAATAGAGTAAATGTGGTAGAAAAAGCATATAGAAAAGATTTGAATAATAAAGATCTCGTGTTTACTTAAAATAACAGCATTTGTATAATTTGTAATTTATTTGTATAAGTATGTTCTTTTCTATAATCTTTTCTATAAAACTTGCTTTTTGGCTTTCCATATATATCATATTTGTCCCTGAGTAAGGTTTAACCAATAAACTGAACCATTGGATTAAACTAGGTCTTTAAGAACCTTGATTTCAAATGCAAGTTCTGCTTCATATGATACTCTAACAGTTTGTGTACAGAAGCATAGANGCATTAACAATAATTCATAATAATTCATAAATCACTTTGAAAAATATATTCAAGAGAGAAAAAGAAGAAAAAAAACATTTGCAAGAAAGAGGACAATCTGAGAAACAGGCAGTTCAATGTAGAAATCATTTGACTGTTTATTATAGACGATTGTTCACCATATGAAGGCATTCATAAACTNTAAATTTGATGTAAAAAGATTTAGCATCCAAGTTGTTTCCATACAAGATTCAGGAATTGTTTACTAAGCAACAGATATCATTACAACCCATTTCTGTTCTGTATGTTACAGATGCCCCCATTATGGTGGTCTTGACTACCGTAAAATCTCCAATGAGTCATAAGATGGCTCATCAGTGATTTACTAAACTGTGGAAAAGTGAAAATGGAGATGCCAATGGAAACCAATTTAAAATGATGGATTGATACCCAGTTTTCAAATCCTTAATATATATAAAAAAAATATATAGAAATGACCCAAAAAGTAATTGAAGAAGGTACTTTAAAAGAATTTCAGTATTTGAAAAATCTCTTTCAAATGTTGATTGGGCACTTGAGTGAAACAAAATCAAAAGATGTACTTCCAGAAAGAGGTTGTGAGAAAGCAGATGAATGTTGTGTATATACTGTCATAGCAGATAAGACAAAATGAAAATCAAGAAAGAACTGTTTACTATGCTGTAACAGGGAGTAAATTTAAGTAAGTGGTGATTAGGCTAACTTGCTGTCGTGAGTTGATTTGGATAGCGATTTGGTCATTTAGGAATTTACTAAGTAAAGATTTGCAGTCAAATTGCAGACCACATTGGACCAGATTCAGGTCTTCCATACTATTGGCTTACTCACGACTTACTCACGAGTGGTCAAAACCATGATGAATTGCAGGGGAGCTAAATTTCATTAGTTGCATACAGAATTAGAGTGGAAAGATGATGTTTTCTAGTGCAAGTCTAATAACAGTGTAACAGTAATGCTGTTTAGTATCTGTGTGCAAAATTCTCCTGCATGCAAACACTAACATTCATTTTAGCTCCTCTGCAATTCAACATGGTTTTGTCCACTCATTAGTAAGTCATAAGTAGGTAAATAGTGACATTTTATGAGCAGGTGAGAAGGGATTTGGAGCCAGATACATGTTGGTCTCGTGCAGTTTCTGGCCTGCATAAATTAATGTGTGCTTTAGTGTTCTGAAGAGTGCATTTCTCAGGCAAAAGTGGCGAACTTGACTCACACATATGTATGTTTCCCAAACCAGGATGCAGAGTGGTATTAACTGAAGCATGCATTCAGGATTTCCATCTGTACTGGGAGGGTGTGGAGATTCACCTGGAGTTGTGTCTGAGGAGATGGACTGTGGTTGCAAACTATGCTGGAAATGGTAATTCAGTTGGTCCCTCATGCTGTACATCTATAAGGACTGTTCAGTAAAGTCAGGACATATTTGTGTGTATGCCTGTAAACTCATCACAAAAATCTTTGCTTAATCCTGCCAACTCACCACAACTCTTCTTCTTAGGATTTGACAATTTCTGTGTTGTTGTTCCAGCATGAAGTGGGTTTGCATGCTAAGCAACAGGGTTCAAACCACGGTGCATGTTGGCTTAACCATTGGAGAAGGTAAGGGACAATGTTGATTGAAGTTGGTTTGGTGCAGTTGGTGGTCTTTCTGGTAAGAGGGTGAGAGTGACATAGTCTGTTTCTTCAACAGGAATTCCTAATGCAGAGTCTGCTGATGTCAGTGGTGCAGATTCTGTTGCTGGTGGAGAAGGCGTCTCTGGAGACAAGGGTGGTTGAGACTCAAAACGAGGAGCATCCACAAGGCTAGACAATGACCCAGCGGACAACTTCTCTACAGACACAAAAGTAAGCTCCACTCAGGTCCATAAACAGACTGTGCATGTGAACGAAGTTCAAATACAGGTGTGGATCCAGTCCTCTGTCTTTCATATAAGTAACATGTAATATAGCCTTCTTTAAACTGCAACTAAAAAGACTGTGGGTTCCTATGGGACAAGACCTGCTTGCTGCATTTGCTAGAAATTATCCATGAAAGTTTACTACTGATGAGATCTTTGTTACCCGTTTCGCAACTTTAAGGAACTTTATTTGCTCTTCATGACAGAAATGCATGAAAATTACTAACATTAGAATATTGCATTAGTACATTCTGCAGTATCTGCTTTTATGAAAAGGGCATTTATATGTTTTTTATTTGTTTTGTATTACTTATACTATATATATATATATATATATATATATACACTATAACATTTATAATTTAATCCTATTTGATGGGCCACTACTTATGGGTCACTGTCACAGCTTGCCCCCCCCCCCCCAGGTCAGATTTTTCCAGCCCGTCTTTGCCTATAATGTAGATGAAGTGCCAACCTACACTTTAAAAGAAAATAGATATAAAACACAGGCAGTAATATAGCAAAGTGTTACTGTTTTTGTCCCAAGAATATACAAGGAACATTATTTCCAATTGTCTATCTGTCTTTAGTTGGTTCCAAGTGTTATTATTATTCACCCATCCATGTTACATATGGATTTCAATATGGGAACAATTCATTGCCAGGAAAACTCCAGATTTCCATTCTGTTATTTAAGTTTTNATATTTTAATTGTGTTAAAGGTTAAACTTCACTTTTTAATAACTGGACAATTTGTTCTCTTTTTAAAACACATACTGCCCCTTTTCTTACTATAAAAATGTTTACATTAGAGTTTTATTACACGTGAGGCTCATACACACCCCTGCTGAGGCCGATGGCCAATGAATCAGATTATTCCTTTGCTTGGCCAAATAACCTTGGAAAAATCATATAAATGTTGCTATTTGTGTGGTTTCTGCGAGAAAAAAGAAATGTTGCAGGGTTTCTATAGAAACTGCAGCATGCTGACTCAGTATTTACACAATTATATTAAGTTTTATTAAGTGANAGTGTGAGTGGCACTTAGTCCTCCCAAACAGCTGAAAAAAGGTTCAGGAGGTTGCACTATATGAAGGTCCAATAACTATGCCAGAACAAAATAATAAAAAAAACACATTTCCTTCATCAGTGGAATGAAAGTTTCTGAATATTGTAAACATGAATCTGGAATTGTAGAATCTATGTACATTATTACATGCTAACATATTAGTACAGGAGAGAGAGAGAGAGAGAGAGAGAGAGAATATGCCAGGCCTTATCAGCTTATATGCAGGACTAATGATCAGTGCTGAGGATATTGATGATGAACATGGTGGTGTTGCAGATGCTGCGATGTAGGGGAGAGAAGCTATCTGATGCTGGACTGCTTGTTGTTAATTTAAGCTTGCCATGATGAACTCACTTTAAATGGCGTAATATTGATGTGGTTCCCAGATGGTTATGGTCTTTACCTCTACTGACTATGGCTTTACAAACGCTGCCTACAAGTGGCTAAACAAATGTTGCCAGGAGCATCTGCGATGCTCAGGGGGATGCTCAGTTTTCAAGAAACATCCCTTTTTACAAGTCATGTATAGCTAAAAATATGTGTATTATTGAACAGTTGGAGATGGGGTATTATTTCCAAAACACAAGATCCACCCTGATGGTATATAAGATATGATGATGATATATAAAGGATTTGTACATAAGACACTACTAGTTAGTGCATTATACATTCAGAAAATATGACTGATATAGAAATATACTTCTATTAAATCTTTACCAGTAAACATAACAAGCAAAATATTGTGTTATGCAGTAATATTTAACAATCAGAACAATTATGATATTTCTAATCTTTTTCTACCTTCAGGCTGCCTGTCCTGGAAAATACGAGTTTTATTTACATAGCAAAATCCCTTTCTCCTTGTATTATTTTGTCATATCCATTGGGGTATTTGTGGCCTCACTTTAGGTCACCAGTTAATGGAGTGGGAGTTAGGACATTTTCAAAGAAAACTGAAATAATTCCTCTTTTGCTCTAAGCTAACATATTGGGTCGCTCATTCTGGAACAATTAGAAAATCGCTTCTAACAACTTCTCTTGACAGGTCAAAGAGTTTGGAATTCTCACAATGGTCGTGGTGAGATTCAGTCAATCCACTTCCCAGAGGTCTACAATTCTGAATTTATTTTATGGGAACCAAATGGAAATGCTGTCAGATTTGCTAAATGTGACTTTTTATGCTGTGGAATCTCTTGCAAAATTAATTTAGGCTAATGTGACTTAATGAGCATTGTATAAAAAGCTATATCAGGTAAATTATTTAAATATTAACCACAGGAACATAACTTACTAGTATTGGGAGTATTTAAAATGTCACAGAATTATTATATAGTGATATACAGTACTTCTGAGCTCACTAGTATATTTAAGGCATTTTAAATTTAACTGCTCAGTAAAACTGAGGGGCCATTTTATTTTTTACGACTTGAGCATCTTCTTTCTATTAGTACACAACCTGGACATATGTTTTCATTCATCAATCATTATCTGGTTGAAAATTGCAGATTGCAGATGATTTCAGAGGGAATCACATAATGCACTAATATGTTGTGCTACACCTTTTTATCCATTACATTGCCTCCTCAGTGCTTAACTGATGGTGCTACACAGTCTCCACTGTTTCTCAGACTAATCCTTATGCTTCTTAGCACAGAAGCAAACTCACAAGAGAGTGCATTGTGTTTCAGCATTTTATTAATAAAATAATTCAAAAGTCTAAGGATCATAATATAGCTGAGACATACAAATAATAAATAATAATTATGCAATTATCACACAGATTAATCACAAAGCAGATTGAACTTTCTAGTATAACCACCTNATTATTTTTACTTTAATATCACTAATTCAAAAATAAATCAAAGATAATATACATCTAACCTTTANATTAACCAAATAACTGAAGCTAGTGGCTGTGGAAAAAAGTTTTGGGGCTAGGGGAAATATCCGGTTTCTGGGGATAGGGAGGATAGGAGAAATATACGTTTATTGGTGCAAATGCAATTTCAGGTAAACAAAAATGTTGTTGTGTTGACCTGGCCATNTTATCTTAATAAATATCTTGTGTTGTGAGGTATGGAAAGCAGACATTATAAACAGTACTCCATACGTTATCTAACTTTTGCACACATATGTACCCTTATGGATATGCATAAGGGTATATCAATGTAAAAAAGTGAATAAAAAAAAATACACTCTGCTTCAACTATCACATAAATTCAAGTTATGGGAACGTTTTCTTATAAACGACATAGTTCAGCCTATCATGTCTCCTTACATTTTTGCTATATACTGTTGTACAATTGTACAGTATGATTGCATCAGTCACAATATATTTTGCATTGTAATGCAGCAGGTCTATAGGAAAGTGTGTAAGACACTATTTTTAGACAAGCCTGAAGCATAACAGTGTTTCCTGTTACACAGTCCACACATCTTGAAGGTACAACGGAAAGAAGACACAGTCATGTCTCAGTTATATTAATAGTAAAATAAATGAGTCATAACTAATTAGTCTGGAAAGTTTGGTCCTGACAGTTATATGATATAATAATAATAAAAAAGAGAAACCTTTCCCTTGTGACCCTACCCACCNCACAGAACCCCATGGTTAACAGGTCTAAGGTTTACTTTACATTTTTAGTAATAACTTTGCTACTCATTTCCCAGCTATATGAATACAATCAGTAGATATGTGAAAGAAAGAGCCAACTGCTTCATCCCTTGCAGACATCTTTCCCTTGCAGACATCTTTCACAGTGTGAGTGTGTGTATATATACATATATATGTATGTATGTATGTATGTATATATGTATGTATGTATGTGTATATATGTATGTGTATATGTGTATATAACTATAGTAACAATGTGACATTGCTTTGTTCTCTGGTACAAACAATTGCGATTTGATTGGGTTGATTTAAGATGTTTATTTTAGAAGTACAAGTGAATCAACTTGGGTTCTTTTGGCTACAAGTGACATTCGGGGCTACTGTTTGTGTTAGGGTCTAAAAGTTGTTTTCCTGTTCTTACATGAAAACATCCAAGACAAGTCCAGAAATTTACCACACTGCAATGTCAGGTCACCTTGCTTATTAAATTAAGCCATGGTTCTTTGACCCCTTACATAGAAGTTATGCGGGAAACATTTGGTAATATATATTAGCCACTTAGCCTGTCTTGCATTCCCCTCTGGGAGTGAATATGTATGGGCTTCTGCATATGACATAATGTTATCATCACTAAAGAACATCTGATAGATATTGCCTGTGACAAGACCTTACCAATAACAAGTTTCTCCTGACCTCTTCACAGATGGCATGCAGCCTTTACATTTCCACTTTAACCCCTGGCCAATATGGCTGAAATTTTGCAATTATCAGCAATTCCAAGCTTTTGTTTTTCTACAGGCAAATTATGCAAAACATATAACAGCATAACATTTAACTATTTTGGCTGTGAAGAAATAATTTTTGCACAGGAGTGTTTTGTACAGACAGTCTTTCGCCATTCAGAAAAATAATATTAGTTTTCCCATAAGTTTAACCTCTGTGTCACCACTAAAATGCTAATGCATTCAGTTGCAATACCAACATTTTAAATATGCAAATCCATTTACAAACTTCTATTCAATGTCCTGTATGGTCGTATGGTACAAAGAGGTTCATATAGAATGCATTCTTTGCAAACTACATCAACCCAAATATCACATTTATCAGACGTATGTCATTGTGGAATATGTATTTGTAAAGAAGAAATGTTCATGCTAAGAGTTTTTTTTTTTACGTTTTGCAAAAATTTAGTTTGCTATTGACCAGTGGTGGTTGGGTATGGTGGTATTACAAGCTGCCACTTCTTCCACTGCCACTTCTTCCACTGTTTCAACCTGTGAGATGCCGTAGAGATGCTGGAGTTGGAGGGAGAGAGAGAGAGAGAGGGAGAGAGAGAAAGAGAGGGAAAGTTTTTGGGAAACATTTTAGAGGAACTTAGAGCCAGATTTTTTACTGCTGACTGGTGAATGCTTGTTTTTGTGTTCTTTGTGGTTTTGTCATTGAGTTTTTTGTTTCACTCTTTTTTTGCACCTCAAGCTAGGGCACATTATCAGATTCTCTCTCCAGGAGAACTGTGCCCTGGTGAAGGCCATGGTCTCCTGGGGTCCTGTGCTGCTGTGACAACCCACACCAGGAAATGACTCTATGGGCCCATGTTGTTGCAGCAGTGAATGCTGTTGGACTATACAGGTGTTCAGAGTTGAATTGTAGAAAGCACTTCTCCAATATCAATTGGAGGGTAAAGGAAAAGATAGAGCAGAGCAGAGCAGAGCAGAGCAGGTCAGAACGTTGGACTGGGGGTGGTCCTGCTACAAACATGGTGTACACAGAGTATGAGGAGCTGTTGTGAAACCTAATACCATCAGTGATCCTTGTAGGTGTGGGCATTAAGGATATAGATAATTGTGAGGAGGATGGTGAGGTTTTCAATTGTATTTTATTTTGTTTATGAATAACCACACTGCTCTTTGTATTGTATTCANGTCTTGTTGAATGATGTTTTTATTTTAACTTGTTACAGAATTTTTTTTATGTTGTAAATAATANACTTAATTAAAATGAAATATTGTTTTCTGTTGGCTGTTTAATATCACTGACACTGTTGCCACTATTTCAGTGTTAGGTATGGTTCGCAGAATTAAAATTATTATGNCACAGCCAAATTTTGACTCCCCCCCACCCCATTTTACACCATAATAACCAGCAAGGTTATTCCTTAATGTTCCTTTAATGTTTAAGTTTTTTTTAAAGAATTTTCAGTAATGCCTTTGCATTTGGTCATGTTTTCAGCACAAAATTGTATTTATTTATTAACAGGTTTTTATATAGCACCATCAGATTATGTAGCGCAATTTGAAAAATAAATAAGACATGACTGGGTGATAACAGACAGAATGGGTGGGGGAGAGGGCCCTGCTCGCAAGCTTACATTCTATACGATATTGGGGATTGATACAAAGGGCTTATTGCTATTATTATAACATCTTTATACATGTTTTCTATATATCTTTATATACTGTATGTTATACATGTTTCATGTATAATTTAACATTACACACATGCTCCTTCTCATTGAAATAAACCGGATTCCATTTAGATGCTAAAGCAGATGGATAGGCACTTATGTCGATCTGCGCATGCTCTGAATCAGGTCCACTGTACAGTGTGCCTGTTACTTGAAGAATGTGAATTTGTAATTAAATAATGGTGGAGCTTGAATACTATCTGAGTGTCCCAACCAATAATAATATTTGACTGTCTCATGCTCCAATAGTAACATGAATTTACAGATTTTAAACAGAATTAAGAATCAGTATCCTCTAAATTTGTCCTGGATAAACCACTAATTAATCCTGGGCAAACAGTGTCAGTGCTTATACAGCAATAANTGCCTAATAGCACTAATATATAGAGCTGAAATGGAAGTGGAATTCCCTGGTCAAAATGAATAAGCTTTTCTATGATTTTTACCACTGATCTGTGACCAGTTGTCTGGATTCTGACTCTCCTTTTCCTTGATCAGCTGGCTCTGTATTACTCAAATGTAAACTCTGCCCAGTTTTGTCTAAATTTTCCAACTATCCACTCTGCTTAACAAGCTCCTGCCTCTTCATTCTCAATCCACTTGCCTTACCATCTCCAACCGCCACTTATACCCCGTTCACATAGACTACCCTGGTAAATCTGTTTTTAACGAGCAGGGTTGTTAGCTGTGGATCTGAATTACCCTGGTAATTAACCCTGTTCACATTGCTGAATTACCCTGGTAACTCACTAACTACCCTGGTAATTCACAAACTACCCCGTTCACACTGAACCAGAGTAGTTAGTGGTAATTTTAGCGCCGTTCACACTGAGCACACTACCCCGGTAGTTCAGTCAACCTGGGAAGTTGACTGAAT
>JABWIB010007031.1:12924-24962 GCA_016617825.1 Platyplectrum ornatum
ATTTTTATTTTTTTTATTTTTTTGTTTTACATTTTTTTACACAGATCCTGCACTTATTCATTCACAAACAGGCTACTAATAGCCCGTTTGTGTTAAATAAGCACAGGATCTGTGCTTACTATTAGAAGCCTGACAGATCTGTAAGATCTGTCAGGCTTCTNTCCCTTTAAAGCTGCAACTGGCTAGTCAGAATTGACTAGCCAATCGCAGCCTCTGTCGGGGACGGGACCAATAATTTTGGTCCTCCCCGGCTCCAGTAGCATGGCAGCTGTCACTGACACCGCGATGCTGCAGGAGTGACAGTTAAACGAGCGTACATGTACGGCGCTCGTCATTAGAGACCTTCCCACTGGGCGGGAAGGGGGTATATTTATTTATATTTATTTGCCCTACATGTCTTCATATGGCCTAGCCTGTTATCATTGTCTATGACCATATTGAACTATTATCATGATCATGTCATGATCTGTTCTTTCTTAACTTTACTATTCAGTGTTCACAAATGCGAAATCTCTATTAGGAGAGACCTTAAAACAACATTGATATGTTTTTACATCATCCAGGTATCACAGCTTCTGCCAGAGAAGTTTGCAGAACAGATTGTCCGTGTCTACTGCAAGAGAATGGATGAGAAGAGCTTAGAAGCTGCCAGGAGATATTTTGTGCAGTGGTGCATGAACAAAGACTACTCCAAACCGCAGGTCTGTGAGCTCGTATGTATGTATATTACATTATATTTGAGAGAGACAGAGTGTGTGTGTGTGTGTGTGTGAGTGTGCACAATAAAAGAAAAAAAAATATATATATATATTACACCCACACGCCTATACACACACTCCTAGCTGAAAATTAACCATGCTTTTCTGTTTCAGGATGGGGATGTTGTAGCACCTGATATGACTCCATTGAAAGCCGACTGGGTTGACAAAGAGGAGGAGAATGGGGACTTGCAACATGAAGTACAGGTTAACAAATCCAGAGTTAACCTGCAGCAGAAATTCATATGAAAGAACCATTTTAGCTATCTTTTTTTTTTTTTTTTTATTACTGTTTTACTTCTTGTTCAGCTTTGGTCTGCACTGCTGATTTGCTCCTTTAACTGGGTGCAATCATAGTTTAATCATGTTGTATGTTTTTAACATGCTGCATTTACATCATGTTCTATTATATTTTATTTTTAGTCGCAGTCTCTAGTGTTGTGTTGGTCACAGTATTGCGCATTTCCAATCCTGTGACTGCCACAGCAGGCAGAATATGCTGAGATGTTCTGTAGTATGTGATAACACAGCTAAATGTGAGACTGTATATTTTTATTTTTTTTATATATAATTTTTTATCCTTTTTATTTAATCCTCTGTTGTAAACAAGAGACCTTACACCATGACTGAAATGCTTTCAGTTGTTTATACAGTTTACATAGAGTATTTCTGAAATATGCATATGTAGTCTATTTCATAAGTGATGGTGGATGAACATAGAATCATGTGTCTCATGTCCTCTGCTGGATGCAGAGTGCACATTGTGGGAATGTCTAGAATATGCCCTACCATGAAGATTAGACTATATCGTTATTCTGGCTTCTGTGATATAAATGCTTGGAAGGATTACATGTGCTTGCAGTAGCGTTAAAAGATTTCTATAGATTGGGAAGTTTTTATGAGAACAAGGAAGTTGCATGATATAGAAAATGTGTAATAATTTCTTATTGTGAAGTTCATGAGAACTAATAGAAATAATATGGCTACTACATTGCAGCATAAACCTTCCTCCTGGTGAGATGTTACTCATATATTTTATCGGCTGCACAGTTTGTATGCCTTCATAATTCATTCATCTCTTGCAGGCTGTAAAGCTCCTGTTAATCCAGCTGATTTCCGAACTCTGCTATATGTAGTTGAGTGACACTTTATTTTATTACATGGAGTATACAGTACACGGGGGAAGGGGGTACATGGCTGACACGGCAGTACACTGAATTTAATATATTGCATTCTGCTTACCCGTCTACTCAGTGCAATTACCCCTCCCCCCCCTAAGGTTTTATACAATGAGAAGTTACACGTTTGGCCACCTCATCGCTCATAATTTTAACCCATGGTGACCACTCACCGGCCAGCTGACCTCTGAAGATTGTACTTGGCTGTTATGGTTTTGTTATAACTCTTATGCACAGTGTTTGAGCGAGTGATTTTCACATGCACTGATTCTAGTGAGATCCTCCTCCCGAGCTGCCACCATTGAGGCGAAGGGAAACCTTGTGCCAGTTCTGTTGTAATTGAATTGTTAACGTTGTGCTCGTCTTACACAGGTTGTTTCTGACCATGTATTTGTCTGTTTCTACACGTTCACTTGTATCTATGTTCTGAAACTCGTTATTTTGTTTTCTATGTTGTAAGTTCTATGTTGTGCCTGTTTTTTCTTGCTATGTTTTGTAGATACAATTTTATATATATTTTTAATACCGGTCATAGGGTTGTATATCTAGAATGTGAGATGGCTGTAGTGCTGGCTTCATTAAACTTGTACTGTTTGACTATGTAATATAACGTCCAAAAAATCTGAAATTGAATGGTCAAATAAAACCTTCAGGAGCTTTAACAACTACTTGGAATTTTTTGTGTGTTCAGTCCTTGTAATGTTTTAAGCAGCACAGGTTGCTTAGCTGGTAGCACTGATGCCTCACAGCACTAAAGTTTTAAGTTTGATTCCCCAAACAGGAGCTCATCTATGTTCTCACCATATCTGTGTGGGTTTACTCCCGGTGCTCCAGTTTCCTCCCACATACCAAATACCTGCCGGTAGGTTAATTGGCAACTGATTAAATTGTCCCTAGTGTATGTGTAATTGCAAAATTGAATTGTAAAATTCCCGATTGATCAACAACTTTATTTGTTTTATTACAAAGAAAAAAAATGTAAAAACCTTGCATAAAAAAAAAAAAATAGAAATCCATTTTTTTTAACAGGTATTTTAATGGGCACCACTTAAACAATATCGTTGTAGTGGATGGCCTGAAGACGGGGTGATTTTCCTTAATTGTGACAATTTCCACGAGAATTATATCGTTCTTGTGGATGCCCAGTTTACTATGAAGAAGATATGATTATTCTGTTCAGTTCTCCAACCCAGGCTCATTAAAATGACGTTTTAGGTAGATGTTTGTTTAGTGAGTCTTTAATCAGTGTATTTAGTATGTTGAATGACCCCTTCATGACAGAAGGAAATTATTTCTCAGCTTATCCTGTCTTTGTGGTAAAAACTTCTAGTTTTGATCTTTATTATTATGGTTCTTAAGATAATGCCAATTGAGGTTTTTGGACCGGGTAGAGTCTACTTGCAGTTCTAATCAGGCATTAGGCAGATTAGCCTACAGATTGGAGGAGGGGGAGGGAAATAACTATACCAATCACTGATTCTCCTTTCCAATACACAATCATCTCCACAAACTCACCTCTTCATAACTGTGGGACACTCAAGCAGGGAGCTCATTCAGGGTCACTGGGTGACCATAGCTGGTTTAGAGGATAATTTAGGTGTTTTTTTTTATTTATTTTTTTATGTTAATTATTCTGTAATCCTAAACCTATCTTTACTAAAGAACTACCAAAAACAACCCCTTAACTACTTTCCTAAACTTACCTTAGTGAATGTACCATTTACATTATCAAAGCCTGGACTGTCACATTTATGGGGCACTATAGGGATTGGGATACAGGTTTAACACACCACAGAACAAATATCATGACACGTGATGCACCTCTGCTTTACAATTACCAATGACATTTAATGACACATTCCATTTGACACCAACCACATTCCAATAAAACACCTGTCAAATGTCATTTATTCATACATTTCCCCCAAGCCATTATTTGGAAAGTTTCTCTGTGAATCAAACCAGAATCTTTAAATGTGAGAGAAAATCTAAAACAATTTAGTGTACTTGTATGTATGGTCATCAGTGAGGATTTCTGAGACAATAACAAATTCTGGAGCACTTTGATGCATAAACGTTATACAACGAATCCATAGAGATAGTGAAGATGTCCATAATAAACATTTCCAGGGTTATTGATATGCTCAGGAAAATAAAACCCCCAATAAAAAAGGTAAATAAATATTAGCTATTATGTTATTGTAGCATTTAGTCATGTTTTAGGTGCAGCTATGTAAACAAGATTGCATGTTAAACACTTCTGTACACATCACACAATGAAAACTTTGGTTCATGTGGAAGTCTACTGGACAGATTACTGACATGTCAGCAATTTCATTATTGGAAATTAAATGTCAATGGATCAATTAATGTGACAGGGCACATCAATATCCTATACCCAGTAGTGGAGAATCTATAAATACTATACCACCAACATAACAAATAATCAGCATAATAAGTGTGTGTGTTAGCATTATCTGCAAAGATATAATAGGTGTGCTTAGTTACAGTACTTTCATAGTCCCTACCTGAATAAACTATTGCAATGCATATTAGACCAGTCATCAGAGAATTGTCTGATACACCACTAGAGAGCTCTTTGTGCAGAGTGCCCACCCCATGACATATACAGCACCATGCAATGTCCTCTTGTCCACGGCAGCATTATGGGCAGGTTTATTTAAGGAGGGGCTTTAAATTCTTTCAAGTAAAAATTTAAATAACCATTTCTCCCCCTCCCCCCCCCCATAAGAACCATTTACATATATATTGATGTCTGGAAAACTATACCGCAACAATCTCTTATACCTGAGATAATAGTGAATGCAGCTCTGATGTGCTCTGTTGTATAGACCAGGATGCATATGTACAAGGTTACCTGCATCTGGGCATGGACCTCGCCTTCACGCAAGTGTAGAATGGTAGATGACAGAATTTACAGGTCAATCAAATAAAGCCGGAGACTCAGTAGCGTCTGGAAATAGTCCTATCATTCCACATTGTGTGACTAGTAAAACACAATCATTAAATCAAATAATGAGTACACATTTCAAAATACCCGATTACTGGGAGAGACACTGTCTGTATAGGGGAAGCAGCACAGGGTTATTTTATCTATCTAAAGTGTCAGTGTATTAGACATAGGACGCCTCTGTGGAATCCTGCTACGTCTACCTTGTGTTGGGGACTATGCACTTTATGCTGTATACTGGGATTGTAAGAGGCATCCAACAGAATTGAAAACAACATGAGATATACCATATAACTGCCAAAATGAATGACTATAAGATGGCATTCCCAATGTAGCTGTAGTGTAATCTGGATATCAGATATTTATCAACAATCACGATGAAGAGGGGACTTGCAAGTAAACCAGACACGTATTTCATGTAATGTAGCACCCCACACACTGGGGCCATACATAAAACCACAGCAGCTTATAAATATAATGGAGTAGGGTTGTATTGCTCCTTAGTTTATGCTCCAGAATGTTTTTTTTTTTTTTTTTTTATTTTAGAACTTTAAAGTGGTTGATTGACATTTCCATCAGTTATTGGCTATAGCTCGAGCAACACGGCACCTCCAACATGTGGGAAATCTAGACACTGGCAATTATAATAACCACCTTGACACAGCCAAAGGAAGCCTTCCATGTTTTACATGTAATAGCTGCAGGTCATGTTCTTGC
Source organism: Platyplectrum ornatum (assembly GCA_016617825.1). Taxonomy (NCBI): domain Eukaryota; kingdom Metazoa; phylum Chordata; class Amphibia; order Anura; family Limnodynastidae; genus Platyplectrum; species Platyplectrum ornatum. The sequence continues at coordinate 18,549 of JABWIB010007031.1, forward strand.
AGGCTGCTCAGCTCACACTCTTAGCCTGAAAGGTCATCCAGCAGAATCTCCACTAACATTAGATTCCTGTAGGTCCCATCCTCCGCAGGTCTCACAGAAATAGCAGAAGATGTGATCATGCTGCATTTTCCCCAATGTCCAGACATCACAACACAAAAATACATTCACCTTCCACATGGGGCAGCACCAGGAAGATTACATTAAAACATCATAAGATCTCCCCAGTGATAGGATGTACCTGCTGTAAACGGACAGAATACATAGCAAGTTACACCAATAACATTTCCGTGGGAAACAGAGCTGGCTCCAGCTAATGACATTAAAAAGAATCCATTTCATTGTGTATTTCTCAGAAGGACGATGTGGAGTTCATGTGAGCGCACACTCTCTCTGTCATTATACATGTCCCACTCCTGATTTCTGTAGAACAAGGGGCAGATCTGCTTGTCACTGTCCTGCCCTGAGATACTGGATGAGTTTCCCTTATGTGGCTTTACCAAGTTCGATTTTCTTCTGAATGGCACGTGTGGAGTGGTAGATGAGAGAGTCCATGAGACCAGCAACTATACAAATAAAGAGGTGTTGCAATAGGTAGAGGTTAAAGCGTAAAAATGCAATGCTGGAACTAGCCATACCATTTACCAAACTATATATAATTGTTCCAAACATCAGCAATCCCCAGGACAATGTAATGTGTATTTCACAACAGGAATAGGCAAAGTGCATCTATTCAGGTCCCAGCATGCTTTGTCAGTTATCAACTATGTCTACACAGGTAATGTGTCAGACATTATGTTGCTCCTAACCTAGTGAAACATTTTAAATACTATAGAAAGGACAATGGATGTCAGCATAAGGCATTAATTCCTTCATATAAAAATGACATTTATTGTTATTATATAAATTCCCTATTAGCAGGTTTACACTAGTTTAGATTACCTGTAAACACTCCTCCGATTATGGCACATACTCCAGTTAGGAAGTGAGTAAATGACCTAGGTATGGAAACAAGAGGTCATATGAATGTTATGTGTTGGGCATTGCGCGACAGCCGGGTCATATGAATGATTACAGCAATCATCTTACTTGTGTTTCTCTGTGAGCTTCACCATCATAGGAGAAAGCTCATATAGGACAAACACCCCAGGTAATCCCTGATCTCCAATCAGTCCATTAGCGATCTTCTCATGTCTGGTCACTGAAAACTGATTGGTGCGTAATACCTAAAACACGACAGAGGAAAGGAAACAGGACATGATGGATAGCTAGAAGAATCTGACAGGACGTAATATCTGATGGTGGGTTAGCACTTAATCACTCAGAGGTGCCAGTCACACATCTTACCTCTCCATCAAGCTGCACATACACTGTAGGTACAATTTTCACAAAGTACTGGAACATCATAGATGCTACAAAAAGATAAGAGAAATTGTTGGTAATAAACATTTGGACGGTACAGAGATGAATGAGCTGATTGTAGTGTCAGGCGCCATTGATTGTGCTATGTAGTCTTATGCCATTAACATTACATAGGGGCCGATTCAATCCTGCACGAAGACGGGAAAAGCGCGTGATACAGTACAGAAAGATTATGCTTTTCTTATACGCTGCTCTATGAGCAAAATACGCAAGTTTTTCTCCCTTACACAAAAAGCGTAAGGGAGAATATTAGGCACGATGCCGAATTGAATCGGCCCCATAATATATTTGATCATCTCATTTATTCATTGAACCTAGTACTGTCATTTTGTGGATGTAAACCGTGAATTTTTTAGGTGTGATTTGATAGATTTATCTTTCATTTAATATAGAAATATTTCTACTGCTGTTCAGCCTTACTATGGAGAGGCTTTTGTACTAATCTAATATTTTAGGCTCAGTCAGTGAGGGTGCAATTTACACTAATAACCCTTAAGCATCCAAAAAGAAGCAGCCAAAAATAATCTACATTACAGAGAAAGAGCAGAAAGACTGGGATTGAGAATAAACACAGTGCAAATCTACCAAAGAGCAAATATAAAAGGAATCCAGCCATGATGGTAAATATCAGGGTAGAGTGTACGCTTACATTGCATGGCAGTCACACTAGTTCCATCCAGAGGGTTTATTATCCCTGGGTAATCTCTTCCAAAGGAGAGATGTCTCATGTGATGTGTCATATTTATCTAGAAGACAAAGATCGCAGACAGTCATTACAAGGGATTTAATAGACTGTATCAATTTACATTAGAAGATTAATGACCTATAAAAGGGTAGAATTGTATATTACACAACACACACAAATAATCACACTTACATTGTCAAGTCCAAAGCTCTGCAAGTCATGAACTGTTGGAGAAAACACAGACTGTTAGTTCCTCTATCTGACATGAGGTTTATACCAGGGCAGGTGCCCTTATGACAATAGTTACAAACTATGGGATCAGGTTTGATACAATTTGTAATTGATCATTCACCTCGGCTCCACTGATGTTTACAGTCTGAATCCCCCAAGACAAAAACTATACTGAATTTTACCTCAGCAGCCAATTCCGAGCATGTCTGTGTGAAAGGAAACCAGGCACCGTGGTCCCCTATATGGAGACATACACCCATTGCTCGTACATATTGGTCTTGGCTTTTCTTACATATTTTTGCAATGATTTTGAAGTTATTTTATATATTTTCCATTCAGATTTTTTGTATTAAATTCCTTCTATAATATATATATATATATATATATATATATATATATATATATATATATATATATATATAAATATCACATTAAAGCTGCTACTTCCAAGATTACTATTATTACTAATCCAGTATCTCAAAGTCCTCGATATATAGAGCTATGAGACACACTAGAACAGACATCTTTTACTAGTACCTTATATTAGTAACATCTGTACAGCCCATGAACACAGTAGAAAACTCCATGATATATGAGTGTACTGGACTGCACCTAAAATATTCCTGTACTTATAACTGTCTGGCTGTAACATCACATCTAACAGGTAAGTGGGACGTTCAGGAAGTTGTCACATCAGGAGCCTTAACATGATGCTTCTGATGCCTGCTGTCTTTAAATAGTTCACATTTGTATGGTCAATGTAAAAGAACCATTACACTGTAGGGATGCAAATACTAAACATAACGTCTGTTAGAGGCGATTACACAGACACTGACATCATGCAATAAAACTGCAGCCTAAGCAATGGAGGAACGTGAGCTGGAGATCAGGAAGTTGGTGTTATACCACGAGCCTGTCCATTAAAGATATATAGGATTTTCAACTTACTCTCAACAGCATGTACTGCACCAGGAGCAGGCAGGGAAAGAAGAGAGAAATGTTTTCTTAATGATAACAGAACCTGATATGAAATTCACAGCACTTCTGCCAGAAAGCCAGTGATGACACCAACATGGATGTTATACTATGCAATCTGCTATTAAAGAAGCTGCTGAATATTGGAAATCTTCCCGGAGGAAGAGAGACAAGGATGGAGCCCCCAACCCAACATTCCCAGACACACGGAGCCAGATAATGTGGCCCAAATAAACAAATTTCAGACTACATTAGAGGTAGTACACTAGCTAGAAATCTGTGCTGATAGCATGCAATGCACCGTCCCACACCTGCCTCATACAGCTATAAGATACTGCACAGGAACCAGACGAGAGACACTGAACATGACACATGCAGGTACACAGCAATGCACTGTGTGCCATCAGAAGGATTATGAGATACTGGATTCAAGTGTCTGAGCTTTCCAAGACAGCCTAGCAATTTATTCCCCTTTACATGTTTATTTGTTTGCACATGTTTGATAAGGGGATAAAATGTGGATTCTGTGTGAGCAGAACACTTTGCATAAGCTTGACAAGCACAGCAATGTCACAGTCCTTATTGGTCCTTAGAGGTTCGAATATGCAGCCATTATAGTACATGTACATGATGCAGATAATGCTAGTAGGTGACTATGGACAGACTCCTGACTTGCACTGCAAACTATTAATGCTGACAATGGGTACAGTAAAATTACCATAAGGAACTGATAAAAATGAACAAATATAAATAAAAAATTCAAATAATCAATATTTACCAATAAAAGTCTTAGCTACACTGGTGTGAAGGAAGATTTCTTTGCAGAATAACTTGTTTATCTTGTTTATCTAAGCGTTCAGATCCTGTTTCACATTTACCCAGCTCTGAGCACTCAAGCATGCAGCAGAAGGATTAACTAGTATAAGGCTAAACTGTTCCTCTTCTATTACTCTGCATTAAATGTTATAGAACTCACCATGGACATGAGATTGCTGGAAGCTTTTACCAGGTGCAAAATGAAAGTTCCCTGCCACCTAAATACAAAGAAAAGTCATATTCAGGAACTGCACCAGAGCAGAAGATTGTGGGTATCAGTGGTCGAAGTGGAAATTTAGAAGTGGTGGTATGGACATTCAGAAGTGACGGTATGAAAACACTGAATATAATGGAAGTCAGTGGAGATGTGTAGTTTTTCTATTACACCAGTAGGAGAAGTGCCGGTATGGCATACCCCTGTATACACCCGCACTTCGAGCCCTGGTGGGTATATTATATTAACATGAAGAAGCATGGAATAAATATATAGTTATTCGGCAAGATATTACCTTGTTGACCTCTAGGAAGCCATACAACTGACATCCCTCATTCTTCTGCTCCTGCATCTTCTGACTGAAGCCCTCTCGTTTACACTGCTCTATAGAATCTGGGGTCTTAAAAGCCCACCCTTTCCGACGGTAAGCCTCCCGCACGTCATCACATGTGTTACAGCACCTGCCGAGATCCAGAGGACAGCAATATAAACACAGAACACGCACAGAACAAAATCACACACCAATAATAGTCTTATTACCTAATATCTTCTGTTTCTGCACCATAGCAGCTTTCACAGCGATTGGGATCTAAGGTTTTCGGATCAAACACCACAGGTTCTTCTGATTTGCTCATATCTGTATGCACACGAAAAGGGTGAAAAGAAAACTTAACTCTGACGTAATAAATCAGCTGCACCCCACAAGACAGAGCGTCCAAGCATACCGTGCCTCTCTGCTTCTGAGGTCACTGGATTCCCATCTTTATCCAGCCGCTGCTTGAACAGATTATGTTCTACATCCAGCTGCTGCTCCCCAGCGACATCCATGGCATCTATGCTCAGATCTGCAATACAAAGAGCACATGAGCAGTATAGAGGATGCACCCAACAAGAATAACAGCTGCAGTTCAACCCATTGACCTTATTGGCAGGTCTGGAGACTTACATAGCTCTATGTATGTGCTACAAGCTTGTAAAGTACAGTATACTCACAGGCACACGGCATATGCGGAAATACAACATCAATATTAATCTTTAGCTTGTCTCCTCTAGATTTATCCACAAATAGTTCTGGGTAGACCTATAAAATAAAGATTAAAGTTTAAAACCAAAATAGATGAGATACAGATATATTTTATAATGGAATTTAACACCAGGCAGACAAACTCCTTCTATTGTTACAGTATTGTATGTCAGACACATCTTCACTTCAATCCCAAACTCCACTCTAGATACACTGAACTCTCCAGACATCATTACAATCATCTCAGGCCTAATTTAGTCAAGTCAATATCAAGTCCTACAGCTGCAATTTTCTATAACATCTACTACTACATCATAGCTTCACAATGACTTGTAACATATACATAAACTTTACATATTACTTTTTTTTATACTCTTAGGGCATAACGCACACACAATGGGTTGGAAAACATAATAAATCATACTTACTTCTTTAGTGAGAAAATATTGAAGCTCAGAGAAAAACAGAATCAGCATTATAAGACCACTAACCACGGTAACTAGAAAATAAGATCAAAGTTGTATATTGTTTACTGAAGCACATACTGAAATGAAATGCAGTCATAAGTTATATGCTTAGAGATACATGTCCAAGCTGCACACTACATATCGATATACATCACATTCTGTGAATACAGGGCAGAGTGTATGCTGTAACAAATTATCAGACCAGCCAAGGAACCAACTCACCTAAATAATCAGATCTATAGGAGAACTATTAGCGCAACACTAATAGTCAGAGACAATCGCGTACGTATGAACTAAATTAATATAAGTCCCAGGTCCTGGCAGTTCTGGGTACACACGATTCCTCTGGTTCCCAATAGCTGAGAAATGTTGATGTGATAGGTAACATTACTAGAGGTATACTCTATACAGGGTGCAGGATAGGTAACATTATTAGAGGTATACTCTATACAGGGTGTATGATAAGTAACATTACTAGAGGTATACTCTATACAGAGTGCAGGATAGGTAACATTACTAGAGGTATAGTCTATACAGGGTGCAGGATAGGTAACATTACTAGAGGTATAGTCTATACAGGGTG